>JAPQRP010049392.1:0-13609 GCA_037367295.1 Apogon hyalosoma | reverse complement strand
TTCCCTGGTGGAAAATATGTTGGATCATTCAGTGGTTTGACACAAATAACAGATAATGGAAGCAAATTTGTTTGATTTCTTGAATTTATGAATATTGACACATACAGTATACCTCATTTAAAAGTATGAAGTAGCCATAGATGGAGAAAAAAAATCCTGAATGGGGAAAAAAGATGCATCAAAAATTGTTATAATCTTAATAATCATTGTAATCTTTTTAAAAATATATTTATGATATATTATTATCGTGATAATCGTTGATTAATCAAATTGTAGCACCCTGAATCGTATTTGAATCAAATTGTGAGGTGCCTTAGATGGCACACCCCTGATGATAACTGACGCTTTTTTATTTTTAATAAAAGGATCTAAACATGAGGGTTACAGTTAGGGTTTGGTATGTGGACCAACCTCAGAGTCTGGAGTTTACAGTGTGGACTCTGTAGAAAATCGCACAGATGCATCACTCCTGAATCCTGCAAGTCATTCTCACTGAGGTCCAGTTCGATGAGATGAGAAGGATTGGACTTCAGAGCTGAAGCCAGAGTAGAACAGCTGATCTCTGATAGTCTGCACAGCTGCAACCTAGAGGAAAGACACAGCACTGAATTATAAATAAAGTCATATTACTACCTTGAAATGGCTATTATGGGCTTAAAGTCAGGAAAGTTTAAAACAAGTAAAAAACGCCTCCTATTGTAGTGACCAGGACCATCACATAAACTATGGTAGAGAGGCTGAATATGCTGTTAATGCCTTTTAAATATAAGATTTTGTGACATTTCTGTCTCCTAATCTGTTAGGTTTTTCATCTGAGATACAATTAAAACTGTATGCTGTGACTTGGTCATGCACACAAACCTTTAATTGACTGAAAAACTACAATATTTTCAAGATTTTGAAGGAACTGCATTAATGTGGTTTAAATCCTATCTAATAGATAATTTTCAGTTTGCTAATGTTAATAATGAATCTTCTCAGTGCACCACAGTTAATAATGGTGTTCCTCAAGGCTTGGTTCTTGGACCAGTACTGTTTATCATATACATGCTTCCTTTAGGTATCTTAATAAGGAAACGCTCCATCAACTTTCATTGTTATGCTAATGATACCCAATTATATTTATCAGTTAAGCCTGATGAAGCCAATCCACTAACTAAAGTACAGGAGTGCATTATAGAAAATAAACATAATGTGCTGTGCACTTTTTTTTTTTAATTGGGATTTTTCAAATACAAATGTGTTTAAACAAAACAAGACAAAGCAAAATATCAACAGGAGAGAGAAAAAAACAAAACAAAAAAAACCCCACAGAGGATGTCATATGTTCTCTATTTTTTTGTTTGTTTGTTTTTATCTATTTATGATGGTTTATTTTTTTATATAATAGTCAATGACAGTTGCCATGTTGAATAAAATATGTCTACTTTGTCCTTTAGGGAGTATCAAATTTTTTCTAGCTGCAAGTGTCCCATAACATCACTGAGTACAGCTCGATATGCTGGAGGGTTTCTGTTTCCAGTTAAGCAAAATTAACCTTCTTTTCAACAGTGTCACAAAGCATATCAAGTTTTTATGGTGCTTGTACTGTACCCAGCCAGCCCGCGTGCATGACACCAAAACGACAGAGGGCGAATACTGCAAGACCAATAATAGCACTGAACACAAGGCAGTCCCAGACCTATTATTTTTGGTCTTTGTAAGAACGTTTTTTTAATTCTTGGAGTCTTTTTGTTCCAGACAAAATTAGTTAATAAGGAATCTATTTTTTTAAAGAAAGCTTTGTTGATGAGGACAGGGATACACTGAAATAAAAATAAAAACATGTGCTGCGCACTTTTAATCCCCCTCCGCCAAATATAAAAATTCTTTTGAAACTTATTGCCCTATAATTTAGATTAGATTGTATTTGTGTAAAACTTATTACATACATATTTATATTTGAAAGTACTCAGACAGTATAACTGCACAAGGCCATCTGACCTTGAAAAAGTAGCTCAAGGTCACCTATTTTCAATAGCGCTGATCTCAAATGACGTCAGATTTGTTCATTAATATTCATGAGCTCTGGTGGCTGCGCGTGTTGCCCGAATGTTCGGACAAACAAACAAACACATTAAAATGGCATGGATACCTGCTGTAGCACGTAGGAAAACCACGTTCCGGGAGCTTCATTTTAATATGATTCAATCGAGAAGCACAATGTAGAACAACTTAAACGATGGTTGTTATAGAGGCCTCAAAGACAGCGGAAACAAAGCAGTATTAGTGGAAAGGTCTGCATTCTTCTTAACTAGCACTCACTCGGCAGTCTCGGCCGTCTGCGGTGCTGCTAGGATCGTGTTGCTAAATTTTGACTTGATAAACACATTGAAGTCAGTAACTTTATTAGTAGATATGAATTCTTCGTGTGGCCTGTTTCCATCCACCATCTATGATGTACAACTGCATGTTTACGTTTCCATTCTGCTGAGAAAAAAAGCCAAATAAACAGACCTGCGCAGATACGCAGATACCCAACACCTGTCAGTGGTATTGGGTCTGGATTTTCAATTATTGACCTCTTTCCACCAACGAAATGCAGAGAACACATACAGGTGTCTTTGGTCACATTTTCAACTGTAAATCCTTCTTACAAGCTCGTACCTAGCATTGGCATTTGTCGGATCCCTTCCAGGCTTAGGAAAAGCAATGAAAAAAACTCCCTTCATGTGATCACGATGACCATATTGCGAGTCACTCTGGCACACACCAAAGCAGCAGTGTTTTGTTGTTACCATAATACTGAAGTTGAAGCGATATTTAAGATAAAATTACAAGCCAGAAGTCTGATCTCGTACAAGGACACTGCTTACAGTTTACGGCGCTGCACTGTTTGTTTGTCCGAATCCAATATGGCCACAGCGCATGCGCAGTGCGCTGTTCTAAATTTAGCATTTTGACGTAATTGTGATAAATGCTATAGGCTTCTGCTCCATGCCAAGATGCATCCACAGTATAAATTTGGTGCAGATATGTCAACGGGTTCTTCAGATAATGCGATTACGTCATTGAAAAGACAGACAGCCACCCCTGTACCGCACTGACGGAACCCACCCTAACAGGCTTGGCAGCTCCATGTTGGCAGCCAACATCCAGCATGCTGTACACACTGTGTCACTGACTGACAAGCAGCGTTTACCTCACACAGCCCCTCCACCCTTCTCCACTGCCTGCCACTGAGCCATCCACTGAAAACTCTGCCCCCTACTGTCCGCCCTTGGTGTCTACCCTGCACTCCATTCCATCCATCTGGTCCCACCATACTTCTGAGAAGGGATGACATCATCAAAACAAACAGTGACATGAATGTGAATCTGACCACTCTGCGCTCTCCTCCTAGGACCACACATACACCCTCTGACGCATGTCATCTGCACCTGGCCCTGTTTAACACTCGCTCTCTTACCAACAAAAGCCTCATCCTCCATGACTTCATTCTGGACGATAACCTGGACTTCCTCTGTTTAACTGAAACATGGCACAAACCACTGGACTATTTTTTACTTAATCAAGCCACACCCACAGGATACACCTACCTCGACTAACCCCACCCAGAAGCACGCAGTGGTGGTATTGCTGCAATCCATAAAAAGGACATTAAAATCCCTACTGTCTCCACCCCAGCAGTCTCCTCTTTTGAACATGTTGCATACAAACTCCCTGGCCCCACCCCTCTGATTACTGCTGTCATCTACCACCCACCCAAACCACACCTGGATTTCCTCGCTGACCTCTCTGACTTTCTCAACCAGCTCTGTGCCATCTCTCAATCCATCCTCCTTCTAGGTGATTTTATCATTCACATCAACAATCCCAGCTGTGCACAGGCCAATGAATTTCTGGACATCCTGCTGTGTTTTAACTTCACACAACACATTCACTTCCCCACTCACAACAGTGGCCACATCCTGGACCTGGTCTGCTCTACTGGTCTCCAGATATCACCACCATCATGCCATAACCTCCACATCCCTGATCACCTGTTAATCAAAATGGACATACGTACCCCCCCACCCCCCCCACCCCCAAACTCAAATGTACCATACATTTCCATAACACAAAATCCATCACTCCCTCAGCTCTCACTACTGCCCTCTGCCAGAGTCTAACCGTACCCCCCTCACCACCATCTGGCAACCCTTCTGATCTAGTCACTCATTACAATAACACCCTCTCCTCCTGTCTGGACCTACTTGCCCCGAACAAAATCAAAACAGTCTCATTGACACACTCTGCTCCTTGGTACACCCCTGCACTTCATCAGATGAAACCACAGAAATGTCGACTTGAACGACTCTACAGGAAAACCGGACTCACAATCCACCTTCAAGCCTACAAAGACCACATCCAAAACTACAGACATGCCCTCAATTCTGCCCAGTCAACTGACTACTCACACATCATCCACTCTGGTTCCAGCAACTCCGGGACACTGTTCTCCATCATCCCTGTTAAACCCCAATGACAATGTCCCTTCATCATTCACATCTCACAAATGCCAGATTTTCCTTTCATTTTTTAAATCCAAAGTTGACTCCATCTACAATAACCTCCACACCTGTGCCTCCAGCCCCCTCCCCCAAGCCCCCCTCACTCCACTGCTCAGCCATTATCTCAGTTCACTCCCATCTCTCCTGCCCAAGTTTCCCAGTTTATGACTGGCATGAAGACACCTGCCAGCACTCTGGACCCCATCCCATCCAAGCTCGTAAAGACCTGCCTCCCTGTCCTTTCTCCGCTTATCATGACCATTATCAACTCCTCCCTCTGCTCTGGATCAGTCCCCAACATCCTCAAACTAGCCACCGTCACTCCCATTCTCAAGAAGCCTAGACTCGACCCTGACATCCCTTCCAACTTTCGCCCCATCTCCAACCTCCCCTTGTTCTCCAAATTTCTAGAGCATGCCGTCACTTCACATCTACCAGCCCGCCTCACCTCCAGTAACCTCTTCGAAAAATTTCAAACCGGCTTTCGTCCCAAACACAGTACTGAAACAGCCCTCCTCAAAATAACAAATGACCTCCTCCTCTCTGCAGACTCTGGCCATGTCAACATCCTTATCCTCCTGGACCTCACCGCTGCCTTCAACACCATCCATCACTCCATTCTACTGTCACGTTTAGAAAAAACACTCCACATCACTGGCTCAGGACTCACCCCAATCAAATCCTACCTCACCAACCAGCAACAGTTCATCCATATAAATAACCACTCCTCCTCCACTGCTCCCCTGTCACAAGGTGTCCCCCAAGGTTTGGTGCTTGGCCCCTTGCTCTTCATCATCTATATCCTTCCCCTTGGCAATATAATCTGTCATCATGGTCTCAGGTTCCACTGCTATGCTGATGACGTTCAACTTTACATATCCTCCGAATCCATTACTTCTTCCACCCTCTCAAACTGCGTCTCTGAAATAAAAACCTGGATGCGAACCAACTACCACAAACTCAACTGTGATAAATCTGACCTCCTGATCACTGGCCCCAGATCCCTTACACCCAGTCCATCTCCCACTTATGTCTCTCTGTCGACAATTCATCCCTGACTCCCTCTCCTCACACCCACAACCTCGGCATCATCTTCGACACCAGCCTCACTTTTGAACAGCACATAAAAAAACAGTTCACCAAAACTTCCTTGTTTCACCTTAAAAACATAGCTCATCCACCTCTCCCTCCCTGCAGCTGAAACACTTATTCATGCTTTTATCACCTCCAGACTCAACTACTGCAATAGCCTCCTCTATGGTTTACCCACTAAACTCCTCGACAAACCCCAGCTCATACAGAACTCTGCCACTCGTCCCCTCACCCACACCCGATCACACAATCACATCACTCCCGTCCCCCAGCATCTCCACCGGCTCCCTGTCAAACATCGCATAACATTCAAGATCCTCCTCCTCACTCACAAAGCCCTCCATCACTCATCATCATTTGAAACACAAAAAGGTAATTTTGTCCATGTTTTCCTATACCTCACAGGTAACAATACTGCTCACAGCTGAGCTCACTAATTATTGGTTTACAGACTATCCTTGCATTATTTTTCTATGTAATATAGAAACCCAGATATTTATGTTTATCACAAATGCACAAAGTGAATATTTGTGTTTTTCACCTCTGGATTGCAATGTAGGCTTGTAAAGACAAAAGTAGCACTTGCTCCCGAGCAAGCGTCTCCCACACCAGACCCACAGTCACATGATAACGTTTTACGCTGACATAATGACGTGGCTCTGACTTAGCTCTTGGCCTATGGAAAAGCAGCCTGGTTCTTTGGAGGCATCAGGTTGGAACCAGTTAAGCATTGGCTCTAGCACCGGCACCAAACTAGCACCAGGTTCTTTTTGGTGGAAAAGGGGTATATGTGTCTCTACAGTCTGACATTTTGCAATTTCACTCTCTTGTAAATAAGTATATAGTCTATAGAGTTTCACTTATTTCTATTATTACGATCATCATTTTATACAGTTTGTCTTTTGTACTGTCTTCATGCAAGCACATTTCTTTTTTTGCACTTATTCTGTTGCTGCCTTAACCATTGAATTTCCTTGTGAAATCAATTAAGTCTCATCTAATCTAATTGAATTTATTTGAATCTAATCAAATAAATAGTTTTGGTTGTATTTATAAAAGTGTTCTAACGCTTTTGGAAATAGAGCTTGTACACTGACCTTAGAGTTTTCAGTCTACATAGTGGATTTTGTAATCCAGAGGACAGTAATTCTACTCCCAAATCTTGCACTTTATTTTTACTCAGATCCATTTCTCGGAGATGGGTGGGATTGGAATTCAGAACCAAGGCCAGAGAAGAACAGCTGATCTCCGACAAACTGCAGCATTCAAGTCTGTAAGTACAACGTAATTTCACATGAATATTTATAAAAACGCACATAATTATTTTAGACCAATCAGCAAATAAAATGATCAGTTAAGTACTGTTCCCAAAAATGATTTTGTTTAAATATTAATAATCAGTAAGATAAAACAACACAGATGTTTTTAACTTCTGATGGTAGCAGAAATACAACTAGTATTTAGTAGCAGCATTACCAATTCAACTAAGTCATCTTCTTCTTGATTCTCCTAAATGGGGGAGGTCTTTAATGTTGCTGTCATTGATGAAGATGAGGAATAGTATAGGGCTAAGCACATCAAACAGCTTTTCAATGATTATATTTCAAAAGATATCAAGTATCTAATTCTTCATTAACACCAGGATTTACATTTAATGTCTATTCTCACAATGTGACTTACAAAAAAACAACAAATTTACAACTGTGCAACTAATTTTTGTACTCAGTTTACAGCCTGAAAATAAAGATTTAAGATCATATGGTGCAGTCATTACTGATGTAAATACATTTTGCTTAACCTAACATGCTGCAAATCAATAAAATGCAAATGTACAAGTAAGAAAAGTAAAGAACTGACCTCAAAATCTTGAGTCTACACTGTGGATTCTGCAGTTCATCGCAAAGTAACTTCACTCCTGAATCATTTAGGTCTGGGTTTTCACTCAAATCCAGTTCAATGAGATGGGTTGGATTGGACTTCAGAGCAGAGGCCAGAGAAGAACAGCTGATCCATGACAAACTGCAGAATCTCAACCTGTTCATCAAATACATGTTAATGCTCAACAGTGGTTGATTTTTTAAATTATTTCTTTAGTTCAAATGATGTCAGTTTTTGGAATAATCTTTCAATCTTTATTCTCCTCCCTTTGTCTCCTTGAATGATGCCATTTTCTAAGTTCACCTCAGTATGTGTTTTATTTCCACGAAATGTTCAACAAAAACACATTCTCTTCTAACACCTTTCACAAAGACATTGTCCCTACATTCTGAACTTCCCATCACCTGGGTATGATCCATTAAAAGAAATATGAACTAGACCCAGAGAGTTTTTGGCCCTATTGCCAAACTATAGTAGATTGTAAGTAAGTAAATATTAAGTAAGTAAATTTTATTTATATAGCACTTCTCACAGATAAAATCACAAAGTGCTTTACAGTTTAGAATATAATGTTAACAAAAGTTTAGAATAAGATAAATAAAATGTCACACATACACCAGGATAAAAACAAAACAATAATACAGAGAAACAGACAATAACACAAGCCCAAAAAAGACAAGACAAGATTGATCTAGATCTTTGTCAAGCACTGGAACAGTGTTAAAAAAACGTGGATGTATATGTAAGACCAGTAAGGAATTGTGATTTTATGCATTTCCTTTCCCCTCCTTGAATCTCTACCTCATTGTGGTGGAGGGGTTTGAGTGCCCAAATCATCCTAGGAACCATGTAATCAGGGGCAACCAGCCCCTGGTAGGGTCTCCTAATGCAAATTGGTCCTAGGTGACAGGTCAGACAAAGCGCAATTCTTGACTTGTATGATGAAAGGCCAGCACGGTATTCAGCTACCCTTGCCCAGATCAGGATTACTAGGGACCCACACTAGAGCCAGGCCTGGGGGAGGTACTCTTCAGCAAGTGTCTGGTGGCCATGTCTTTGCCAATAAGGCCCAGCCAGGTGCAGCCAAAAGGAGTGACAGGGGACCATCCTCCTGTGGGCCCACCACTCTCCATTCAGGTCTGGTACATTGTGAACTGGGTGTCAGCCAACTATGGCGACCCTGGTGATCTGGTCCTTGGCTGCCTAAACTGGCTCTAGAATCATGGTACGTCACCTTCCTGGTGGCTAAAAGAGCCCAAGTTGGTGCAGGAGGTTGGAAGATACTGACTGGAACCAATCTCCTCGAGATGGGTTGGACTCTTTTCTGTTCTAGAGTTGCTCAGGGTGAGAGGAGCAGAGCAGGTGTGGGGTTACTTGTAACCCCCGGCTCAGTGTCTGTACATTGGAGTTTACCCTGGTGAACAAGAGAGTTGGTTCCCTGCGCCTTCAGATCGGGGAACAGGCTCTGACTATTGTCTGTGCCTATGCAACAAACGGTAGTTCAGAGTACTTAGCCATCTTGTAGTCTCTTGTTGATGTGTTGGAAGGTGCTCCACTTAGGTACTCCAATGTCCTACTCAGGGACATTAATGCTCATGTGGGCAATGACAATGAAACCTGGAGGGACCTCTGATCTGAATCCATGTTCAGCACCTCTATTACCAAAGCAGCTGTGTGGAGTTGTGGCTGCAAGGTGCCTGTCAAGGTTGCAATACCTGGACCTGGTGGTGGACACCAATGGTAAGGGGATTTATCAAGCTGAAGGAGCACCATGGAGCTTGGTTGGCACTTGGGACTCCTGAGACAGCTAACAGGTACCGGCAGGCTAAGTGGGCTGTAGCTTTAGTATTTGCTGAGGCAAAAACTTCTGCATGGTAAGTTCAGTGAGCTTGACTTTAAGTCAGCCTCAAAGAAGTTCTGGCAAACCAGGTGATTCAGGAGGGAGAAGTGGGGCTCCCTAAACACTGTTTATAGTGGAGATGGAGTTCTGCTGACCTCAACTGGGGATATATCAGATGGTGGGAGGACTACTTTGAGGATCTCCTAAACCCCCCACCTTCACACCTTGTGGCAGAGGCAAAGACCTGGGACTCTTGGGCAGGCTCACCCATCACCCAGGCAGAAGTCTCGAATAAGATACTAAGTTGGTCAACTCATTGATGGCTGGGGCCTAGGTGTGGATGAGATCCATCCTGAGTTTCTGAAAGCTCTGGATGTTGTGGGTCTGTCTTGGTAGACATTCCTCTTCAAAATCACATGGAGGATGAAAACAGTATAGCTAGATTGGCTGACCAGCATGGTGGCTCCCCTTTTTAAGATGGGAAACTGGAGACTCCTGTAGAGTCTACAGGATTCTAGAGGGTTCATGGGAGTTTACCCATCCAATCCACATGTGTTTAGTGGACTTGGAGAAGACTTTTAACTGTCTCCCTTGGGGTATCCCGAGGGGGTGCTACAGGAGTATGGGGTCTATGGCCCACTGCTACAGGCTGTTAGGTTCTTGGATGACCAAAGGAAGAGCTTGGTTCACATTGCCAGTAGTAAGTCAGATTCATTTCCAGTGTGGCTTAGACTCCACCAGGGCTGTCCTTTGTCACTGATTCTCTTCAAAAATTTTATGGACAGAATTTTTGAGGGCAGCCAGGGGGTGGAGGGGGTCTAGTTTGACAGCCTCAGGGTCACAGAAGAGTTTATACATTCAGGAGAGTCCCAGAATAGAACCACTGCTCCTCCACATCGACAGAAGCCAGTTGAGGTGGTTGATCTGGAGGTGGTTCATGTCCACTCTGGGGCAGACCCAGAGCATGCTGGTGAAAATATATCTCTTGAGTGGACTGGGAACACCTCAGAATCCCCCTGGAGGAACTAAAGGAGATGGAGGGGAAAGGGAAGACTGGGCTTCTCTACCTATACTGTTGCCCCTGCAATCCAGACATAAGCAGGAGAGGATGGATGGATGGATGGATGGATGGATGGATGGATGGATTTCCTTTTCCTGACTTCATTGTAACCTGAATAAGTGAATAATTACATGAAACATTTGGAAAGCTGACCTCAAAATTCTCAGTGAAGACTTTGGAAGCTGTAGAACATCATACAGCAGCTTCACTCCTGAATCCTGCAGAAAGTTTTTGCTCAGCTCAAGCTCTCTCAGATGGAATGGATTGGACTTCAGAGCTGATGCCAGGAAGCCACAAGCATCACACGTGATCTGACAGTTAATTAACCTGTAAAACCACATATAAACACTGGCAATCAAAATTAGAGAACAACCTACAATTTCCTGAATATCAAGATCACTGCATTGTCCTGTTTTAAAACTATCCAAACACAAATAAAATAGCAGTATTTTAAGCATATTTCTGATGCAAAACATAAAACTTAGATGAGATATTTTAAAAAGAACAGTGATCAAAATTAGAGAACACTAGAGAAACCTGTGTAAATCTGGCACATGGTGCTAATTTCCTTCATTTTCTGACAAACACTATTTAACTGGCTGCCTGACTTCCAGTTTTCACCGACTTCACCAGATGGTTAGCTGTCCTAAAGTGACTGAAACCCTCCAGCAGCAGGTTGTCCATGTGAAGGCCAAAGGGATGACCCTGGTAGCAATAGCAAGAGAAGCTGGCTGTTCCAAATCTGTGATTTCCAAAATATTACATCTTTACAAAGTCACAAACTCATTCAAGTCCACCAAGAAAGCTGGCTGTCCACCAAACACAAATGAATGACAGGACAGGATAATATCTAGAACTTCAATGAACAATTGGCTCAACATTGCAGCTGGAATTATTCACCAGTTCAGCATTGAACAGGGTAAGACTCTGTCTTGTCATAAGTGTCTCAACATTTAAGAGCATTTGGACTGAAAGCCCACTCTGCAGTGACCAAACAAAAAGAATCAAAATGCTAGACGAACCTATGCTGAGGAACATGTGTGGACAGAGGAAAACTGGTCTAAAGTTCACTTCAGTGATGAAAGCAGGTTTAATTTATTTAGGTCTGATGGAAAACAATATGTTTGTCATTAAACTGGGGAGAGACTGAATCCAAAGTGTGTAAAGTCAGTAAAAGGTGGAGGAGGAGGTGTCACAGTTTGGAGAATGTTTTCTGCAGCAGGTTGGGCCTCTTACACAGCTACATGGCAATACAAATGTTTATCAGAACCTTCTTTGACAACATATGATTCCTTCCCTGTGTTCATCACCCACTCAGTCAGAAATTTTCAGGCAGAACAATGCCCCCTGTCGACACAACAAAACAGGTAAAGCAGTTCCTTGAAACTGAAATCACTGAAATAATTAAATGACCAGTCCTGAGTCCTGATTTAAACCCAATAGAAAACCTCTGGTAAATCCTTGGAGACAAAGTTACAGTCAAGAAACCCACTACAGTCACCAAACTGGAAGAGACTGGAAGAAGAGTGGACCAAAACCACACCAGAGCAGTGTGAGAGATTGGTGATGTCTTGTGGTTGTAGATGTGCTCAAGTCATTCAAAGCAAAGGCCTGTACACTTCCTACTAATTTCTGACGATTGTAACCTTACAAAAAATTTGTTTTACTCTTTATTTGAGCTACAGGTATTGCTGTTCTTTAATTCTGATCATTGTGTTTTCCACAAAATAAAGTTGTTTTTTTTTTTTTTTTTTTGTTGAAGGTCCTTGTGTTGTTGTAAAACACTGTACTGTTAACATGGCATTGCCACAACACAAAATCCTTTAATGCTGAGCAATGAAAATTACATTATTTCAGAAAAACTCAAGTTTTCCTACATTGTTCTCTAATTTTGATCCCTAGTGTATAATATTACCAGATCACTGGATCTGAATCACTTACGACTAATATATGGAAACATAATGTTGTACCTTAACTTCTCGAGTACACACTGTGGACTCTGCAGTCCAGCAGCCAGTATCTTTACTCCTGGATCCTTTAAGTGAGTGTTATAACTCAGGGTGAGTTCTGTCAGATGGGAAGGATTGGACTGCAGAGCTCTGAGCAGGACTTCACAGTGAATAGCTGTGAGCCCACATCCAGAAAGTCTACAAAGTAGAGCAGGAATAGAGAATTCAATAGTTAACACAAAGGCGCTGAGTGCACAAACTATTAAATAATGTTTCTAAATGTTAATATTTACATCAGTACTCACTGAGCCTTTCTGCAGTTCTTCACAGCAGGAATCAGTCTCCGTCGTCCTTCATCTGACGTTTTGTACTTTTTCAGGTCCAACTCTTCCACAACTTCCTCTGACATCTGCAGCATGTAGGCCAGAGCTGAACACTGAATCTCAGAGAGTTCTTTCTCTGATCTATTCTCTGACTTCAGGAACCCTTGGATCTCCTGATGGACTGTTTGATCGTTCATCTCTGTCAAACAGTGGAAGATGTTGATACTTCTGTCAGGAGAGATATCGTTAGTGTTCACTGCCTTCAGGTTGTTGATGACTGTCTGTATTGTTTCTGGACTGATCTCTGTTGGACCCAGTAGATCTCCTAAAACTCTCTGGTTGGACTCCAGACAGAGGCCATGAAGGAAACGAATGAACAGGTCCAGGTGACCATTTTTACTATTGAGGGATTTTTCCATGGCTTTTTTGAGGAAGACATCCAGTGATGAATTATGGTCCCATTGTTCCAGAAACCCCTCCAGTACCTCATAGTTCCTGTTGGTGTAACAGCGGTAGATGTAGACTGCAGCCAGAAACTCCTGAATGCTCAGATGAACAAAGCTGTAGACTGTTTTCTGGAACATCACTCTCTCTGTTTTGAAGATCTCTGTACAAACTCCTGAGTACACCAAGGCCTCTGTGACGTCCAGACCACACTGCTCCAGGTCTTCTTGGTAGAACATGATGTTTCCTTTCATCAGTTGTTCAAATGCTAATCTACCCAACTTCAGAAGAACTTCCCTGTCGGCCTCCGTCAGCTCCTCTGGCCTTGTCTCATGTTCCTTTTTGTACTTCTTCTTCCTCTTTGTCTGGACCATGGTGAAGTGTGAGTACAGGTCTGTCAGGGTCTTGGGCAGCTCTCCTCTCTGGTCTGAAGTCAACATGTGCTCCAGAACTGTAGAACTGATCCAGCAGAAGACTGGGATTTGACACAT
>JAPQRP010049391.1:0-13616 GCA_037367295.1 Apogon hyalosoma | reverse complement strand
CAGTGGGTTAGTACCAGGTTGACATTAGGGTTAGTATATATACTCTAAAAGACATTTACTAAGGAACTACTCTAAAAGGGTTTCCTGTACAATACTGTAAATAAAATAAAGACTTCTGATTATATTATATTTAGACATTTCAGGGCATTGATATCACATGAAACAGTTATATAAAGTGTAGCAGTGATATGAAGTGAAACAGTGATATAAGTGTAAAAAAAAACAAAACAGTGATTTAAGTGTAACAGTTCTTTAAGTGTTCTACGGTGGTTTGGAAACGTTTCCTTCATGCAGTTTATGGTTTGAATGCATTTAGCTGCATTGACTGCATATCAATTTAATAATCAGTCCCCTATCTGCAAATTCATGGGTGTCAACCTGTTTACACTGTTGCTACATGCTAACAGCTATTATTATTCATAAGATTTAGAGGCTGACAGTTTTTGCACTCAGGTGTTACATTGAAGGATATACATACTGTCCTTCTGCTACAGCTCTCAGGAACATTTCTCTCCCCTTTCCTCCCCCTGCAACATTCTGAACTGTTGAGGTTACAAAAAGGGTCAGTTCAAGCATTATCACTCCAGGAAGCCTACATCTGTGCTGCTTGATGCCCATGGAGAAGAACAAGCTGTGAATACAGACTTAACATTGAATGATAGTGTTTGGGAGATCATAACATCCCATGCTGTGTATAGTTGATGACTTTGCTGAAGCCAGTGCCCTCTAAATGGTCTGAAACCTCTCACAGTTACACCGGATTCTTTAATCACACCCATGCTGCTGTTATTTAAGCCACAAAATACATTTTATTTCCAGTGCATGTCAGTCAAAGGTAACATATAACACACTACTGTGAGTTTTAGTAATTGAGATAGATAGTCTTCATTTTATTTTTTCCGTGTCATTTCACGGCAGTGCAAGTTAATGTGACACTATGGATACTATCTTAACCTGCATTTCCACAGCTGCCTTCACTTATTATGTGCTTTTTTTTAACCTGTATTTTCTCTCTGCTCTGTGGTGTGGAAGACCCCATTTAACCATTAGTTTAACTACCATCTCTGAATCCAGCCAGAACAGGAAAAAGAACTGTTTATTTCAGCAGGGCTTTGTAGACACAGGCGTATTTAGAAATAATCTATTCCATCACTGTAATGCCCAATTTGTCAGCTCCCTGATAAAGCACAAATGTTTCTTCTCACTTGCCAGTTTGGATGGCATCAGCTGAAGCCAGATTCTTTATACAGTTACATGAAATTTTAGACAATAAAATCCTGAATCAAACAGTTTTCCATCCCCTCAGTTTCAGCAAGGGTTGCTTTTCATTTTGTAAAAAATATATTCACAAGCAACATCAGAGGAAACACCTGATGTATTTCCACAAGTTTTGCAAAGGAAGTGGATGGAGAGTTTCAACTGATCCAAAGCCCATAAGAAAGGCACGGCTGCGAGTAGTCACATCAGCTACACAGACCTTGGAGATTTCAAAGGCTGTCACTTGATAGATTCACTGCAGACTGTAACCATCATCACAGTTCTGAAATAAATGAACAACATAAAATATTTGAGAACAGAGCAGACAGAGGAGGGAGGGAGATTTCACCCATAAAAAGATAAGTGTGCCATGCAGCTCTCCTTTGTGAATTATCAGTGATTACAAATTCAAATCCTCTTTTTGCTATTATCTGTTACCATCCTCCTCCAAAAGTGTGACTAATTAGAAATGTGTTAATATATTCACCCATACTCAGCTTGACATTGTCTTCAACGATAGTACTAAAGGCATGTTAAGTTAAACTATTTGGATCTGAGCACATTAACATCAAAACACACCGCCTGTGCATACTCCAATAAACATGAAATATGTCTAATTGAATTCATGTGTTTCATCTATAATGGGATGAAGGTGATAGATATTATGTGGCATGTGTTGCTTCTCATAATGTTGGTATAATTACATGTCAGGTTCTTCCTTTTGCTATGACGTATATTTTTAGCAGAATCATAATTCATTCCGCCGCTGCTGGCATTTATTATTGTCCCGAGTGGGCTCGAGTCAAACAGCCTGGGAAAATGATTTTTCTCTGTTAGATATCAGAGGCAGTGGGAGAGTCAGACAGCCAGAGAGGAGCCTGCTTTTTCAGTTTTCATAATCAAGACAGTATTTTCTCACATCATTGACGAATGGGTTCAGTTTTACAGTGTAAAGTCAGGACTGAATTTATTCACAGCAAACAGGACTTCACATAACCACCTCACTGCCACAACAAAGACAGCACTGAGAGCGAAAATGGCAGCATCTCAGTGAAGAGTCTAACGACTGCCTGCATTGTTGGAATTCCGGCTTAACTTCCTGAGTCTGTCCACACCTGGCCAACCGCCAGCACACGCTTTTCTCCCTTTTTTTCTCTTTTCCTTCCTTTTATCAGGATCATATGTAGACCAGATTTTACTGCTCAGACATAATATGAGTCTTTTCAACACACTCACGTGTAATGGAATAATATTTTACCAACATTCTTATCACGTACCACACTACACAGACATACGCAACAGATTTTTATTTAATACGAATAAATACTTTTTACTACTTTTAACTGTGCTGCAGACATTTTACTATTTCTGAGATAAACACAGCCATACACTAATCTTATTAATATTTATTTTCAATGAGCCATCCATGTGATAATACAGTGTGTTTTCTGTTCTCAACCAGCAAATTGTGCTTGAATTTCTTCAGCATCAGTGACTGCTGTGGGCGTGACAGACATATTCACGCTTGTCCTATGTCCAAGTGAACCCCTGTAATGAAACTGGCAGTGGCACAGCATTGCTCCAGCTTAGCTCAGTCAACCATCTGTTAGGTTGCATGGATTCATGCAGAGTAAACTAGAGTGGACCTTGTATGGACATGTTCCAGCAGGACTGTCATGACATCAATGTTTACCATGAAATGAACCAAGAAAAACTATTCCTGTTTTCCATCTAATGGAAAAAAAAAAAAAAAACATGCAAGGAGACCATGATGCAATGCCTTTCATGTGCAATCCAAGCTCCATATAGAGTGATGACATAGTGTGATGCATTCATATCAACATAGCACTACCTAATGGAATGTACTTCAGATGTGAGGTATTCCAATGTTACTTTATACTACTTCTACTCCACTGCACCTCAGAGGCAAATGTTGAACTTTTTGCTCCACTGCATTTTGTCAGACAGCTTTAGTTACTTTTCAGATTGCACTTTTCATCCTCTTCCTGTCCAGTGATAACTATCTCTGAATGTGTGGATATTGAAGTTTTTTGATACTGAAGAAGTGAGTTGAGAAAATTCTCCACGTAAGATAAACAAACTCTTGGGTTAGCTGGAAAATGCATTGTCATTAAGCTGATAACAGAGCTGTTTTTCCTGAACTATTTTTAGAGATTCGTGCATCTCTCTTTATACTATACCTGCTCTTGTAAAATATGATGCTTTGCTGTAAATTGTACAACCCAAGAGTATATTAAGTTGTTAAAATGAGTTCAACATTAAACATTAAGAACAATAAAATGCAGCATACATATTCAGGCCCCAATATTAAGCCCAAAAACCTCATATATAATAGTAAAAGCAGAGTAAAATACTAACAGAGCACATTTTACTGCATAATGACTCATTTTAGTTTGCATATTTTAAATGCACTTCACTGGTAATACCTAAAAACTTTTACTAAAGGGAGGTTTTGAACACAGAACTTTTATTCGTAGTGAATTAGCGCAGTGTGACTTTTTATAAAGGACCAGCCACTGCATAGCACATGGATCAAATTTTGGCACTGGCAAGACTTTGCAGAAAAATTAAATATTAAAGCCAGCTAACCTAGATATTTAGTCCCTGATCGTATGCCTCATTCAGAGAACACACGAACTGCGACAACGCTGATGCCTTTTACAAATTCAATCAGGTCATAATGTTGTGGACTTTTGAGTTTTTAACCCATGGGGACCCAGTGTGACTTTTGTGTTGGTTCCCAAATGAAATTTTCCTTCTATTTAACTTTTCCTAAGTGATTTATCATCATTTATTGTAATATTATCCTCTGAATTTAGCATTTTTTCCAGTGAAGATCATCTATTTTCCTATGTTTAATTGACTGATCATGTAGATATTCATGAAAGCTCAGAGTAAAGTCAAAGGTTATTCTATCAAAAAAAAAAAACTGAGGAAAAGGTGACCTTTTCAGTAAAATATAGCATTAACTGCACATAAACCAAGCGTGTCCATCCACTGTCATTGATCCAACTCCATGGGTTTTACTGGTGAATCACAGTCGTAGAAGATGACAGTGTTTCCACGGTAACTACAGAGCCTCTGAACGTCCAAATGGGTCATATCTGATGACCATGGAAACATGACAAACTGTATGTTACATCAATTATTTACATGGGAGTGATAGGATTAGTGGATCAACAGTTTAGATCAGTAGATGCTCTTGGCCCACGGTGGATGTTTGGGTCTTTATGGGTTAAGACCATGTGAAATAATGGAAGTGCATAATATTCTACCTTTTCCAAGTAGAATTAAAAACTAAGGCTCCAAGTAATAGACAATATTTTAATGACATTTCATCATGACTGGCGGAAAACTTGACATTTTTTTTTTGCCTGTGATGAAGATAAGACATCAATTGGTCCTTCAAGCAATGACACATGAGGAACTCCTTTCAGTTTTCTCAAGGACAAAGGCTATTTTGGCTGCAGTTTCTCTCTAAGTGGCTAAGCTACAGTATAAGCCCAGAGGTGAGCTGCTGCTGCTCAGCCAAATCAAATATGGCTCTGCAAGAAGTGCTGAGCTCAATGGACCTGCACTGCTGTGTCTAATGTTAAAAGCCCAGCCAGTGCTGAATCTTTCACCACTATTTATCTCTACCTTTGTCCATCCTAAGATTAGAAAGTGTATTCTCAGAGGCTGATTACATCGTCCTTTCTCAGTAAACTCAACTCTGGCTGCTTCCTGGGAAGATCTGTAGGAGGGAGGGATGATAGAATTTCCAGGAAAAAAAGGGAGGAAAGATGTGTTGGGGTGTATATGGGTTGCTATAGCTCTATATAAGGGAGGAAGAAGAAGAATAGTGGCATTTTCAGTGGGAGGACAGAAGGGGAGGGGTTCAGAAGAGTGCAGAACCCCCATAAATAAAGCTAATGAAATGGCAGTTGAGTCTGGAGAGAGGTGGAATGGCTGGTTGGGTCTTACCCACTGTCTGATTTATCCTCAGTGTCCCTGTGAGCACAGCGGGGAGATCCATTACCTCACCTCATCAATAACATCCCATGGACAGGGAAAAAGGCCTGCTTTCCACACCAACACCCACCCCAGGGACCAGCTCACAGGGCTCGCTCAGTGGGGGAGGGGAAGCTGCCGTAATGTAGTCACACACATAGAGAGCAAAAATGTCTCAGCTGGGGGATGGGGTACTTTAGTGGAGCTGCACAGGGGGTAGCTCAACATACAGCACAGAACACAGTCAGCACTTTGCCACAACTCACGATCACATGCATATGCATTTTATAAGGCGTGAAAAGTCAGGCATAAGCCACTTCCTGCACGGGCACAGTGTCTTTATCCTTACTCTCTGGGTGAATGATGAAAAGATATCCACCCTGAGTCAGATGTCAGGGGGAGATATCATCAAAAGGGACTTGCAAATAGTTGATAATGTTAATTTGCACCAGTATGTTGTAACAGTATAGGTGCAAACATACCTCAGATCATTCTATACCATAAACAGAGCAAGGATTTATACAGTATCCCAGAGGGCAGGGTGGAAATATGAAGAAACAGGAAATAGTTCTTTGTTGAAACAGAGAGGAGTGGATTTAAAGCAAGACATGTGATGAAGATCTTGGAAGTACTTTCACGCCAGAAATGAGGTGAAATGTCAACATAGCTTATGGTCCGGAGGGAACTGATAAGAGAACAGTGATAAGAATAGAGCCTTTTAGCAGATAGTGTGATTGAAGTAATCTCTGTCACACTCCCTCTGTCTGTGCATGTGTGTGTGTGTTTGAAAATGATCTTTCATGAGCTTTTTGCAATGAGATCACAAGGTAGTGGCGGTGTCTGTGTCAAGGCTGAGTAAGACAGCCTGAGGGAAGGGCTTTTCAGCAGCACGGCAGAAAGGAGGAAGCTCAAGACTCAAACATACCGCAGAATGACACAGAATAAAATCCCTGTCAATCACTACCCGTCTCCAGTCCCTTTGTTTTACTGCAGCATTGGCTAAGCGTGTCGGACTCTGATCACATGATTGAAGATTTCGTATTAAAAGAGGAAATCAGACTTGTCCTTAACCTTCTCAATCATTGTTGCCCGCATTTGTGAATAGATAGACTCCATTTTATGTCCCTGTGTCAAACTAAACAAACTCTCAAAAACACCACAAGTCAATCAATAGTTATAATGTAAAGGAAAGTACTACCTTATATTTCACACCGTTTTTCATCTGCCACACATTCAATTCAAGATGGCTGCCAGTAGTAGACATGCATCTGGTTTCACTCAGATTTCAGATAAAAAAAAAGTATAATCTGTGTAAATCAGACTTCAACTACCCACACATGGGGGTGTCAGATCACATTAAGCCATGCTTAAATGACCTGCTGTTATATCTATACCAACATTTGTTATATGATTGAAATTAGCTCAAACAAACAGTAAACAAACATAATCATTCACGTAACTGCATTAAATTATTTACACATCTACACATTGACTAATATGGGATTTTCTCTTGAATGACGGCAGTTATTGCTCTGAAAAACAACATGTATCATCATTATCCATTTCCAGAGGATGATCCAAAGCACAGAGCATATATTCCATCTGATTTCTAAATGTACAGTATTTGATGGGTGTTCCTGACGTCAGTTTCAGTCATAATAATTTCAAATTTATTATATACACTCACTGTTCATCTCTTCTCTATATGAGATCTGCTCGTTCATCTGATGACAGACCTGACAGTATTGACACAGAAATCACTTCCACTCCACTCCTAGTAACTACAGCGACAATTTATGACAGAAAGATCCATTCACATCATTCATAACGAGTACTATATGTTTTTATGTTTGGCATATGTGTGTATTTAGATATAATCTAGGGGGTCAGGGTGTGCTGTCTCTGTGTGGTAGACCAGTTGATCCAGGAGGTAAGCATCTACACCAGGGGTGTCAAACATATGGCCTGTGGGCCAAAACCAGCCCACAAAAGGGTCCAATCCGGCCATGGGATGAATTTGTGAAATGAAAAAAATTAAGACTGAAGTTACTAAAAATATTAACAATCAAGGATATTTAAAGCATTTTACTTCAAGTTCTACTTTCAGATGAATTCAAGTGGGTCAGACCAGTAAAATACAATCATAATAACCTATAAATAATGACAACTCCATATTTATCTCTGTTTTACTGTAAAAAAGTAAAATTACATGAAAATGTTTACATGTACAAACAATACTTTACAAAAAGTGTGAATAACCTTAAATGACTTGAGAGAATTAAGTGTAATTTTGTCAATATTCTGCCTGTTACTAAGTGTTTTGTGTCTTTATAGATCTGCTGTGATTGAGATATTGTTGAAATTTCGTTTATTTATCTTCAGGTTATTCATGATTGTTCATGTTATTTGTATTTTCTTGAAGGTTACTTTGTAGATGTAAACCTTTCCATAATGTAATTTCACTTTTTTCACTGTTTCACTGCCCATTATTTTACTTGGCCTGATGTGGTCCTTGAACTAAAATGAGTTTGACACCCCTGATTGACACTTTACTGTATCATGTAAATGTATCTCCTTTGCATTGCAAGGACCACCTTAACAGGGTATTTAGAGTTTAGTTCCCTACACTTTACTCGAACAAATCTTTTAACAAACAACCTGATTAAATCTCACTTTCAAAAAAGCAGAGGGAGTCTGCAGTTATGCAGATGGGGCTCTACTGTGAAGCACAGCAGCTCAAGACAATGGAAGACTGAGCTATTTTTAAGCCATATCACTGCTACACATATTTAATAGCCCCACTTACAGCTGTTGGTGCTTTCACCGTATTGCTTCTTTCTGTAGTGTGGCAAATGTTTCTGCCTACATAGCACACAACAGACTGTCTATAATATGTCTGTAGACATAAATCCTGGTAAGTGATAATGGTGAAGTGCTGTATCTACACTGCTATACCAGATACAACTGATTACACCTATGCAAATGTACCACGTTTGAGGTGAAAATGTATTCCTCTTCAAAAGCATATAAAAAACAAAAAGGTACAAAGGACAGTATTACTCTATATGTCCTTGAGGAAGAGGGAGATATCCTATTCAGCAGCTTCTGTCTGGCTCTGCTGACACCAAGGTCAAAATGTACACAGGAAAGAGAGAAAATAGTCCATCAAACAAGCAGTGCACCAAGAGCCTGCATCCTGGAAAGCACTGATGCAGGAATCCAAAGCCCTCTGAGACTAGAGCGTACTCTATAAGCATCTACTCTACTCCCTAAGCATTCCCAGTATTCTTTTTTACATCTAACCTGGTATTCTGTTGTTGAATACAGAGGATACAACTCTCACGTGTGTTCAATGGGATGAAGTCTTTTAAGATAATCTCATGAATACTGAGATAAAAATGTATTTAGACATTATATAATTTACTTAACTTGCACTGCAGATGTATCTGGAATGTATGTAAAACACATCTCAGCTGCCAGCATGAATGTGAGTAAAACCGTATTTCCATAGACTGTAAATTCCTGTAAAACGGTTTTTATGCATAATATGACGCATCAGAGGTCGCTGTGATTGACTGGAAGAGAAAAAAAGTATAAGTGACTGGAAAGAGCTGAGTGGTCGTCGTAACAGAGTAAGAGAAGAAGAATGTAGCCTTCGACTGCCAAAGCTAGTGAGTCACATCCGATCTGAGAGATTCTTGTCAGATGTGGGAGAGTGGGAGGTGTGTGGGCTGCAGAAATATGATATAGAAGAGCCGATCCAGCCTGCAAGCATTTTCTCTTGAACACCAAGAAATTAATCCATCCACCTTGGAAAGTCCTCAAGGCTTTTCACACCAAGGACATGATGTGTTAGTAACAGACTTGTATACAGTCTTTGTGTGTTTATGTCTTTGAGAGACAGAAAAAAGGTGCTATAGTGTAACATGACAACGCTAGCTATAGCTGCTGCCTCTGAGCGACTTTGCACCCAGTGACCTTAACAATCATTTAAATTACCATCTGTATGAACACTACCATTTCAACATTCATATCTTAATCTTTCTTTTGTCGCTGCATCTCTTCACTGTTGCTGTTTTACTCGCTCTTTACATTCATTTTTTTCTCTGTGCTCCCTGTCTGTGTCTGCTGAGATGTCCTCATTTTGATCCTCATAATGATTGGTACCCAGCCAGGTGGCAATAATGCACCCATTCTACTGTGTTTCCTTCTAGGGGTCAGGGGGTGTCAGCTGATTAACACACAGGATGTGACCTTTAATCCACTAGCAGCTCCTCACAGCATTAATCTCCCCCAGCCAGCATTCAGCTCTGATAATGGCATGTTAATTAATGGCACTCTTTTGAGGTGGCGTCAGCCAGCACTGGAAGCTCTAAGAGCTGGTTAACACCTTGCACATGTTCTCAAGCATCCAAGCCCCAAAATATCACATGCACATACAGACTTGCCGCATAAAAATTCACCACCACAGCCAAATTATTTCTGTCCTATTTTGCTTCATGTGACTGTCTTCCTCAGAGGCTACATGATTAAATGTTCCCTTTGAAAAAATTGGAAGACGTTGCTTTGCGAATTTCATCAATAGTAAAAATGTTCTTTGTGTCAGTGATGAGATTTATAGGCTTTCCTATACATACCTGCATACCTGACTCGAATGCATGTTTTAGCAGGCTAAATGTCAGACAATCCTCTCTTCCTGTCTCCTCATATCCCACTGACAAAGTCAAACGCATTCACATACACGTATCCGCCCAATGGAGTCTCACAGTCCCAGCTTATACATATTTAATAAAATATTTACATTATCTTGTTCACCATTCCCTGTTGATGTTAGAAAACATCAGACAACTGGTGTGGCCCAGACTTGTGTACACTGGATGAGTCAGGGGAAGAGGGGCAAAAGCTAGGGTTATCACCGTCTGGGAACAGTGACAGGATTTATGGATATGGCCTCAGAGGGGAGGGCTCAGCTAGAGTCTGTGCATGTGTGTGCTGTGTGGAAGAAGGGGGCTCGGATACACAGCCCATCCCCCCACTTTATTCCTTCTGACTTCAATACAAAGATTAATCAGCAATGGTATCAGCAGAAGTCCATCTATACAAAAATATTTTAAAATATACTTCACTGAGTTGCATTTGCCCATTTAAACCATGGTAGGGACATTAAAAAACATAATATAGTGCTACGTTACTGCTGCTGTGCTGTGATTTGAGTATATTAATGAATGAATGAGTGAATGACCACATTTCCACAGACTTTAAGATATGTGAATTTTCAGCAGTAGTGACTCATGCTATTTAGGACATTAAATGGTCACAAACATATGAGTTACACTGACTTAACTGCAGATTTGTAGCATTAAAGAAATCAACAATAAAGCTACTTTGCATTCTGAGTTAGAGACATCTATAAATCACTTGCTGGTTTCACCTTTTTTGGGGGAACAATCATGTCTCTGTCTTTCCTGTGAGCTTGTGTGTTCCTGTTTAAGTGTAGTTTATTTATTACTTTGGTTTTAATTGCAGACACACATTGTGATTAGGAAATGGAAAAGTATCTGTTTCATCACAGATTTGAGTACATTAATGAATGAATGAGTGAAGTACATTAATATGAAACTGCATTAATTGTGAGTTCCAGTAAATATATTCTCAGTTCGTGTTCTGATGGTAATACAGAGTGCTGTTTATCCCATGTGTCCCATAAATGTTGCATTAGGTGTAGATCTGTAGAACTTTAGAACATATGATTGGTATGATTTTCATACTCATTAAACCATTCGCCGCCCCCTTACTTAACCCATAAAGACCCAAACATCCACCGGTGACCAAAGTCAACTCCTGATCTAAAATGTTTAATTCATGTTGATCCACTAATCCTATTAATACATGTAAATAATTAGTGTAAAATACAGTTTATCATCTTTTCATGTTCATCAGATATGACCCATTTGGAAGTTCAGAGGCTCTGTAGTGAATGTGGAAACACTGTCATCTTCTACAGCATTGATTCACCAGTAAAATCCATGGAGTTGGATCAATGACAGTGGTTAGAGATGCTTGGTTTATGTTCAGTTATTGATGTATTTTACTGTAAAAATCACCTTTTCTTCAGTTTTCTCTGTTTTTGATATAACCCCCAAATTTTATTTAAAGATTAAACATCTACATGATCGAAGTACATTAAAAATAGGAAAATACCCAATTTCACTTTTAAATGCAAAATACTGAGCATAATATTATACTAAATGATGATAAATCACTTAAAGGTTAAATATAGAGAAAAAACAATTTGAGAACTACCACAAAAGTAGCACTGGGTCTTGATGGATTGGGGGCAATTTCAGCCAAAAGAGACCCCTTCCATTTGGATAAAGGCGATAACTCAGAACAACTTGGTATTTATCTGCAGGACTGCTTCTATCTAAGATGGCATGTGGACTCAAACCGTGCCAGCAAAATGGCCCTCACAGCAAAACAGGGCTGCTGCATCCCCTTGCCGTTGGCGTACCGCATTAAAGCCTGTCCTGTCCTCTTAGTTTACAAAACACAAGTCTGGATCACTATTTTCCACCACCTATGGGTTTTGCACCACTGAACTCTCAAAAGTGCATTCATCTTTGTAATGAGGGGTTTATGCACTGCAGCCCTGCTCTAATATCCTTCTTTATGTAAGTGTCGATGGATGTTGCTGCTGACACAGTCTGATCATGGTCTTTGTTAAACTTTTGTATACATTCTTTGATTGTATATGTAATGAAAATAGATGTTAGATGGATGCTGCACTTGCACTTTCAACACTGGATATTAGCCTATAAAAGCAGTACATGCACACATGCAGAGAAATTTAATGGCTTAAGAAGTACCAGTAATATAGGAAAACCAGGTGGTCTGTAGATGGACTAAAGTGGAGTATCCAGACTGGTGTCAGGTGGTGTGGTCAGGTCAGATTTTGCTGGTGTGGTAATGCAGAAAACTGGGAAGACTGTAAATAGATTAAAAAAGGATGTATGGCTTCCCCTCAAATAATGTTATTGTCACTGTATTGTTTTATTATGCAGCTGTCATTCTCAAACTCCCCTGTCATTTCCTCTCATATCTCAACTGTCACAAATACTTCAGTAAAGCAACACTGCAACAATGACAATTCAACACATTCTGTGATGAAACAGATACTTTTCCATTTCCTAATCACAGTTTTTGAATACCAGATCTGCCAGTATGAAGTTATAAATGTTCATTTGTAATGAATACCAAACAGTCAACAACCAGTCTGGAATGAATCCTCAACAACATGTGTTTTTATTCACTGTTGCTATGTGCTATGACAGACTCTCCAGGACTGAGCAGCAGACGCACATGAAACAAGTTGAAATTTGACAGAAAAGTATGATTTATTTATCTTTCCTAATCTAGAAAAACAAATCACAAAGTATTATTATGAACAAAAACTGAAGAATGACACATATGGGGAAGCTATGATGACATAAAACAACTTAATTAGAAATGCACTAATAATTAATTTACAAAGTAAAAGCCATATACACCCTCTAAATAAACTATATTACAAATGAGTGAAGAACTTCTCCAATAACCCATCACCCAGTCACCTCATAATAAGACCAATGTGAGATCATTAGTATTATTTTACCAAATAGACTCCTCACTGATGGGATGATATGGGGTTTAGCCCATAAGAGAGATAAATTAAACAGAAACATCTGTTACAGCTCATCACATACCTTTCACAAAAGCCAAGGGAATGCTTCTTTTTGCTGTTTATCTTAGCTCTTAACTGCTTTTATTGATGTCTTTCAGCAATGTGAGATATTACAACATCTAAACAGATGCACTATCTTGTGCACAACTATACTATGTGCGTTTCTGGGTATTTACATCCATCTGCCCATCCAAGCGTTTACCTGTGCATGCGCTTTCGTGTGTAACAGGTAAGGTGATGTGCACTTTGTGTCTTCTGTCCTTGTTTGCCCTTCTGATTGGGGCATAAATATCCCTGTCCACTTTAGATAAGAGATATCCTCCTCCCATATACTTGACAGACTTATAGAGTGATGATGACGTTTCTTGACTTTATAGTGAACAGTTCAGTCAAGTGGGAGGCGTCTTGTCTTTAAGCAGAGATGGATCTGTTTTATTTCGCCTACACAGAGTTAATCTCCTGCTATTGTGCTTTTGTTAGATATAGAAAACACATGTGACTCTTTACTATACTCTAAATAAGATATATTCTTTAATCTTATTGATTATTATTGTATATTTCATCAGAATTATACTATTATAGTAATTTCGTTTTTCCAGAAATAACAATGATCAATAAAGTGTCCTAT
>JAPQRP010049390.1:0-13619 GCA_037367295.1 Apogon hyalosoma | reverse complement strand
TTATTTTAAGTGTGATGAGATATTTGGACTAGAAATGAGAAAAATACACTTGGTAAGATTTTGATTTTTGCAGTGAATACAAAACCCTAAAGACCTGTATGGCTTGAAAGGAATTTCAGTAAAATGAAAAGGCATTGTTAAATAAAGTACTTTTTTTTTTTTTTTAAGAAACACACATTTTCTCTGTTATGACTTTAGAACTTTATGCATCTCCTAAAGGGTATATTGGTTGTATAACAGTAGCAATAACACAACATCCCTTACAACATCCCAGAAACAAATCCTGTGCTTTAATCTTTTAGGAGCGGTGCACCGTCGCTTCACACTCCTCAACAATAGGTAGCAGTAATGTGTTATAATGCTAATTAACACCAGACATTTCACACCATAAAAGAAAACCCCAATCTTTCTATTCACATCAACTCTGGTATGACACTGACTACGTTAGATATGGTTTTACCTACACTGAGGAAGAAAAAAACCTCAGTGTGTTTAATGCTTGAATAAGTGACTGAATGCACTTTTAATTCTAAACTGGTTAAAATGCATCTAATGTAGTATTAAAGGATATGTTTCCATATTTATCCCTTCCTGCTGGTCAGTTTGCATTATCATGAAACTTGTCTTCTGTGTTAGCATACTGTGAAATTCTGTATCTCAGGTTCAAAATGTTCAGTTTTTATAATACATTTTGGATGTTAAACTTTATCAATTTGGGTCAGGGCTTCTCATTGAGGGCTGATCCAATCCAATCCAATCCAATCCAATCCAACCCAATCCAATCCAATCCAATCCAATCCAATCCAACTTTATTTGTAAAGCACTTTAAAACAGCCACAGTGGAACAAAGTGCTGTACAGAGGAAGAGGAATAATAGTGATAGTGGGTCCCAAAAGCCAGAGCAGTTGAGAACCACTGACTTACACCCAATAATGCATCACGACAATAAATATTCAAGAGAGTAAGATAAAGAACAAGTATAATCATAGAATACAAGGATAAAATTTGGTCAAACAATAATGTTTCCAAGTTAAAACAATGGTTACTAAGTGTACTTACCTGAGTGGGTGAGCAGATACCTGCTACTATTGGTAGTAGTGGTGTGATGGCTCTGGGAATGAAGGAGTTTTGTATCTGTTGGTTTTACTTTTTGGATATTTGTAGCAGGAACCAGACGGCAAAATCACAAATCCTGAGTGCAGGGGGCGGTGCTGTCAGACAGGATGGGCTGTGCTTTCTTTAGCAGCTGTTTGTTGTACAGTTCAGACAGACCGCAAACACCCTTTGTAAGAGCATTTTTTCGGTTTAATGTTGACTTGTGAAAATCAGCAACTAAAAGAAAACTTTAAAAAAGTTATATAATTTGTATTAAAAAAAAAACATATTTAACATTATCTTAATATATTCTAACTAATATTGAGCTTAGATTAATCACTAACAAGTTAAAACCATGGTTTCCATGATACCACAGCTGAGGAAGAGGCTGTTTTCCTTATTTTAAAAGGGAGATCTACACAACTTCTCAGATCAAAAATACAAATTATTTAAGCTACTGTTTTTCTTGCTTGTGATGTGCAAAATCGGCTTATATTTTGGCAGTAGTCCATTGTAGTAATCCAGTGGCTTGATTTATATTTTAAGAAATCTAATGCAAAATTAGCCTACCTCTCTGCCAGATTTTGACACAACAATCTGGTTTTACAATTTTTAAGAGCATTTGCCTTTATTGTAGGGCACTTTGCGAATAAGTTGTCCAAAGTAGCTATCAGAACTTTATTGTGTTATCATTCATGTCTGGAGCCTAGTGCATCCTTGATCAATTAACACACAGCTCCACAGGAAATCTCATCAATAAACCATGGCACATTATTTAAGAAGAAAATGAAAAATTTATTTACTTGAGACTGAGATGACAAATATAGTGCATCAACCCACCAAAGTTCACCTTACGAATTAGTCTTGGTTCATCTTTCAGGAATATTCTTAAACTTCTGAAGTGATCTCACTTTCAGTATTTACTCTGTGGCTCATCTGTATGAGGCCAAATGTGTGACAGCCAATGCATCAGGAGTTCTCAGCAGTTGGGGAGGCCATCTGTGTTTATTTTCCATTAGCGTGACTCTCTCATCTCTCCTCTTATCTCCTTCCTCATCAAGGAAACACTTAACATTATATGTGTTGATTAATTTTTCAAGGGTATTGATATGGGTTGATTGCACTAATGAACTACAATGTACCCCATATTCTGTATCTAGTGATTTGTACATTTGCAAGCGTGCCAGCACTTTTAGCAAAATTTAGCAAAAGAGCTTTTGACTTAAATACATGCTAAAATCATCCAACAAATAAAACTGAAAGAATGTGGAAAACCTAGCCTGCAGCAAAACGCAGCATGGGGTGGGGCTTGTGTGATTTAAATGCCAAAATTCATTGAAGAGGCTGCGAATGTGAGAGCAAGTAATTTGCTTCTGTATGAGGGGATGCTAATTTGTCTATGCTGAGGATGAGGGACCACATGATGGGCACTGGCTGCACCGAAAATAAATACCTTAACAGAGAGTTGGGCGGGTGCTGGGTATGCAGCCCACAGGCATCGGCCCGCTGAGGACTCCTGACAGACATCTCACCCAATTAGCATTCGGCACCTTGCCTATTGCTTTGAGCAACAAATGCTATTTTAATGTAGTATAGTTTTTGTCAGAAACAACCAGGGTGACCATTACCTCTGCTGAGTATAGAGGGGAGTTGAATGAGTCTAGGCATGCCCTCAGCACATACAGACACACAAAGACCCTCAGTTTGCAGGTAATTCAGCTGAATTTCATTAGCAGCTGGTAGATTTAGTAAGTGGTAAGTCATTGCACAATCTCTTAAGTACTAGATAGTGAAGAATGGATTTAATTAAAATGAGCTGCCAAAAGTTTTATTCTGAAAAGTTGTTTCAAATTGCTTTTAAATGCCACTGTTGCCAGAGGGTTAAAGAGCTTTTACAGCAATTAATTTGCTACAGTGTCAAGGGCAGGTCTCATCAGGTGTACCTGGCACCCATCCACCTCCACACTGCTTCACATTTACTGAAGGCTGTGATGCTGCTGTCACCTTTCTGCTTCCACCACTCACCGAATGTCTGCTGAATTAACTCCCTGTGTTGCACTGATGAGAAGCAAAAAATGTCTTGTGGTGGCACCCACGTAGGATAAAACCATCTGTCACTAAGTAGATTCTCTCAAACACACATTCAGGTAAGTTTTTCTTGAATGGATTATACCTGTTTATCACTTTGAGTGCTCTTACACATGAGGCCGTGTTGTGATTTGTGATATTTAGCTATATATGGTAAATAGAAATAACTTTACTTGACTTTTGTTTAATCTTTCAAAGCACTATACATATATTTCAAGATTTTCCATGTTTCAGGAAACCATTGGTGCAAACACTATGCCTTATTTACTTTGTTTCATAATAATCTTTTCTCCTCTAAGAATTAAGTCATTTAATCCATCTCTTTCCTCATTAATTTAATAGAAACATGTTAGGTTATTCTCTAGAAAGACTGAGCACTAGAAGAGAAAATGAGAAAGGGTGTTGTATTGAGAACAATGCATATTTTGCTCATTACATGCTTTGTGTAAAAAACTTAATTCACTCTCAGTTAACAAAATAATAGCAGGGTTAATTAAGGTGTCAGTGTGAGAAGCTTAGAAAAAAATCCTCTGCTTTTTAGAACTAACTGCTATTTACATATTAAAGTTCATCCAAATTAAGAAAAGGTTGATTAAAGCATATGAAGGACACCTGCACAAAAGGTCATAAAATATTGCATTTAACAGATTGTGAAGCATATTAATTTGATTCTGCTGATGGTATTTCTAGCTCTGCTGGACTATGCTGGTTTTCAGGTGCCCTCAGGTGAAATTAAAATTCAGCCCCAGTCCTGGCATGACTGGGGAAACCTTTAGTTCTAGCTAAATGTGTGTGTAAATTACTGCCAAACAAAATGAGGGAAAAGTCATAACAGAGGTGGTGCCTGAAAGTAGAGACCAGTGCCTTTTATGTCACAACTTACAGCAATTTTCAGCGTAACTGACAGATAACATCCCAAACTCGTGCCTGAAACTTTTTACTCTAATGGGACTGACAAAAGAATTGCTTATTAAGCTAGCTTTGGCCAAACGTATCTGAACATACAATTCTGTGTCCCTTGGGTGCCATTAGAAAGGGTGACTAGGTTAGTCTCCAGTCCCAGTGAGGGGCTAAGCTGCTGTAATTTGTGGCTTCAGAACAGTGAGTAGAGGCAGTCCCACCATGTGGCTGTGACAGGGCCTCACAGAGCTCCGATAATGAGGCAGGTTGCCTCATTAAAAGCCATGAGGCTTGCACACAAAAGAACCCGAGATCAAAAGCCGCCACGCTGCCTTTAGTATGCCTCTGCACACATGCTTTTGACCACAGTACTAACACCACAATATTAAAGTAACACAAAAGACCTCTCTGCTACAGCACCTACAGGCAGCTATGTGTGTGCCTCTGGAAATAATTAATTACTCTTTATATTTCCCCCCAAAATGAAAAAAAACAACAACCAAAAAACAGAATTTGGTAATTATGTTTTTGTGGCATAGGTGTCAACATAGATCATGTAGTTCCTTAGATGTGGGATAAACCTGCCACTACACACTCAAAGCAAATAAGTCAACACAAGTACTGTATGTGTCTCAAAATATAAGAACAAGCTCACATGCTTTCCATTACTGTTTTAGTTTTCTTTTAACAGCAGAGAAGAAATAACACATTTCAGGTGTTCATCCTTACTATTGATGTTGTATGTGGACAGCGTAGGAGACAAATTGTCCACCAGCAGCCACAGGAAAAAACATGACATGTAGGTGGCTCCTTTTTTGTGACTCTTTTCTTGTATCAAATCAGGTTGTGGGCTGCACTGCTGTTCAATTAAAACTCAAAGACTCTTGCTGCTATTGAATGTGACATAAAAAACCCTCTTCTTCTTGTCCTTCTTCCTCTGCAGGCGTTTCGCCATTGAGCTGCGGGGAGTCACAGGGGGATTGTTGCTGTGTGAGCGACAAGAAGAAGCAGACGAAATGTGCTCTGACAGCTCTGCTTCATAGTTCTGGACAGCAAATGTCAGGAGCCAAACAGCATATGTACAGATGAGGGTGGGACTGAGGAGTCTGGGCTGTGTTTTATGGGTGTAAGAGTGTGTACGAATCTCTCTGTCTGTCATCTGTCTGTGGTTTTGACAGTTGTGAATAAATATGTGCGAACTAGAATATTTAGCAAGATATTTAAGGCTTCAGATTGCTGGAAGCAGGGAATCTATTTCCCTTACTCCTGCAATTCACTGTACACTGTAGGGACATTTTTTTTGGTGTGTAACTATCAACACATGGGTGCCCAGGTGCATCAGAGTGATCTGAGGCAAGACTTAGTGGGTGTGTCACTGGAAAAGTTCAGAGCTTTTGGACCTCAGGCCATGAAAAGGACAGCGAGGTATGGACAAGGACAAGCTGATGCACTTTGCTCAGGCATGAAATGCTTTCCAAGGAACATGGAGAGAGATGTGGAGAGATGGAGAACAAAAGTGACAGAAAGAAGAAGAGGAGGCAGAAAAAATGAATGAGTCACCAGGCAGGACACAAAACATATTCTTTTGTTCTCATGGAGATGAGTCACAGTGGGTTAATGTGCAAAGCTGTTTTTTGACGTTTTTACTTTTGTCATATTGTTGTTGATCTGTGACACATGCCCACAAAACAGGTCAACCATTGTCCTGCAAAGCCACTTTTAGAGAGATGACAGATGAAAACAGGAATTTAGACACTGACTACATTGGTTTCTCTCCCAAAAAGCTGCAGGGTAAAATCCAGTGAACCTAGGGGGTAAAATATGGGAATCCTGACAGGATTACTTTAGTTCTCTTTTTTTTTTCCCTATTTTTAAGCCCTGATTGTTGAATTGTTTCCGTAGGATTGCTTTTAAACTAATGATGGGCAGACAACTATTACCTGCTGGTGGATGGATGCTTTTATTAGACGTCCATGCTTTGCTGTTTTCCTTTTTTTTTTTTTTTGCAGATGCTGAGCTGAGTGGCTGCAGTAGTTATCAATCTTGTCTTTTAAATTCAAATAGTTTTATGTGAAGCAGATCGAAACCTGGACTGCTGGCTTAATTTAAACATCAGGGTGTGATGTTTAGTAAAGAAGCTGCAGATAGCAAATGTATACCAAATGCAGAGGAAAGAAGTCTATGTAAATCTGTGGGTCAATCCTTAAAGAAATGGGCAGGTACAAACCTTAGTAGAAGGTGTTTGGGATAGGTATGGTAGATGATAAAGTTTGTGGACTTAAACCAAGGTTCATGTTTCGTTTTATTGCTGTTTATTAGTGCATCCTCTCTTTTTTTCTTCTTTTAACCATCCTCCAAACCCTTTCCCTTAACCTTAACCAAGATATTTTTATGACTAAACCATAACCAGCTGTATGGTAGACTACCCATTGGAAAATGACATCTCCTGCATGTCAATATGTGATTAATTCAATTGAGAATATAAAGCAAAGGCAAGGTGCAATATTTAGGGTAATCTAATTGTAATTATCAAATTGTACGGCAACAGAAACATTACCATTTTCAAGTGGTTATTGAACAATGTAAGATAATAGTATGTAAAAGTAACATTATGTTCTGTTTCTACAATTAGATGACCCTAAATATTGCACCTTGAGCCTTTAAAGCATGAACAGAAGTTGCTACTAATGCAGAGAACAGCCTCATTTTACATACAGTTATTTTGTGTTGTGTGGAACTGGGCTATCATTGTTTTTAGGACATCATCATCAGCAGTTAAGCTACTGCTGGGGTGTGCCATTACGCCAACGGCTTGCTCCCAAATATGTGCAACTGAATGTTTGGAAAATATCTATTTCCTCTGATGTATTAAAAACATTAAAAATAAAAACATTAAAAAAACATGATGACAGAAAAGAACATTGTGTTTTGGGGTTTGAATATTTTCTAACTGTTAACATTACACTGTTATGATGTATTAATTGAAACATTCTGAATGCCTGGGTTTTCAATAATTTAAGAGGAAGTTTAACAAGACTGAAAAACAAGAGCTTACAAGTGGAGCAACAACAAGAGGAAAGACAACTAAAATAGTAGCAAATAAGAACCCACTGTCTGCCTCTGAAAGCAATAATTTGGATCATGCACTAAGTGTCAATTCAAAGTCTGTACGCTGGGTTGCAGTGAGTGGATGTTTTGCATAATGATCAATGTGCATCTGTGAAGAATGTTCTTTGTAAATATTAAAGAACATTCTACTGCAGTATGGTATGTTATTAAAATTATTAGACAGTCAGTTTGATATGAGTGGAACTTGTTGCTGCAAAATGTAATCCTGGCTCAAATGCACCTCAGTAAAATAGAAATATAAATTAAAAATATAAATTAAAAATATAAATTAACCCATAAAGACCCAATGTTACTTTTATGACAGTTTCCAAAGGACTTTTTTCCTCTCTGTTCAACCTTTCTTAAATAATTTATCACCATTTATTATAATATTATCTTCTGTATTTTGCATCTATATTTTTCTTTAATTCACTGATCATGTAAATATTTATTAAAAACTCAGATTACATCAAAAACAGAGAAAATGGAAGAAAAAGTGACTCTTTCAGCAAAGATATCATTGAGTGAACATAAATCAAGTGTATCCATCCACTGTCATTGATCCAACTCCATGGGTTTTACTGGTGAATCAATGTTGTAGAAGATGACAGTGTTTCCACAGTAACCACAGAGCCACTGAACATCCAAATGGGTCATAACTGATGACCAGGAAAAGATGACAACCTGTATTTTACACCAATTATTTACGTGTATTGATTGGATTAATGGATCAACAATTATTAAACATTTTTGTTCAGTGGTGGATGCTTGGGTCGTTATGTATTAAATATAAAACTTCTTCTCATACACATAAAAAGTATTCCAGCGTAGATCATTTCAGACATCTGCTTCACTGTCTGTTTGCTATGTTGAAAGAGTCAGATGGTCAAACAAACTCTGAATCATATGCAAAGAGGAAGGAATGGGTTTTTGCAGCAGAGCTTGGATTAATACAAAAGTTTCCTAATGATGTGTTTTGAGCTGTGACTTTTGAGGCAGACTTCATTATCTGACAAGCTTCATTGCTTTAATTACATTGTCCAGTCTCTTTTAATACAAGTGTTCCTACTGTGAGAACATTTCTCACATGCCGTGTTTGTTTTATCCCTCAATTATTCAGTATGTGTCTGTCAGGTTTTGTTCTTTACGACTCCTGGGAGGTTTTGTGCACAGTCATTTTTGCAATTCTCACAGCTGGACAAAGACCGATTCACCATACATGTATGCTACCATTATACCATTAAATCCCACTTATGCATATTCACTGACCATTATGTAAAATATTTCTAGCCACTATTAAGTTATTTGTTCTGTTATTGAATATTGTATACTCTAAACACTCACTGCTTACAATATCTTCATGAAGCGTGTGTTAATCGTGCAGTAGTGTGTCAGTGCGGTACATGTTTTTAAAAAGAATCACAGTGTGCTTCCAGTAGGCGGTGGGTGGTCTCAAATGAGGAAAACAATGGCAATGATGTATTATAATTCTGTTGTTAAAAAAGGACAGAAAGAACAATTCAAATTCTGAGCAAATGTGGGTTGATTTAACATCCTACCGTGCTGTTCCAGTATTTTGATCTTGTTTTTGGTCAGTTATTGTCTGACATTTACTTGCACATTTCCAGTCAGTTATCATTGAGACATCTGTTTGTAATGCACTTCCTGCCTGCCCTTCATCTGACTCATTATTGCAAATGCAGCCGGTGTAGTAGTCTGTCACTGCTAGTGAACAGGTAGGCAAGAGATGGCCCATGAGCATTGCTCTTTCATGTCAGAGCTGCAGAGTTGAAACAAGAATAATTGCAGGTTAATGGGTCAATGCCACTCTTCTGTAAAAGCCAAATTACCACTTCTACTCTGTTCTGCTCTCAATGTCCCATACACTCACATAACACCAGGTTAGACAAATCAGCCCAATGTTTACCTCAATGCTCATGCCCCAGTAAATTATATAAGCAGATTTTTCCCGTGAATGACTGTGTGCAAGCATTTAAGTCTCTTCATGGTGAACTGGGCCTGCAGGTCAGCTGGCGCTCTCATTGCTAAAGGCAGAAGATTCGGTGTCAGTTGTTCAAACCCACAACCTAAACTAGGTCATGCTGTTTTTGGTAGCAGCATCTAATACTGTCTTTTAGCCTACATAGACACTTTTGCGAGTGAATGTTCAAATTTAAAAGTTTGTATGTATATATAAACTACCAGTCCAAAGTTTGGACTCACCTTCTCATTTAAATGGCATGAGATGGACCGCAGATGGCCAATGAGTGCTCAGCATCACTGGGAACTCCTTCAAGACTGTTGGAAAACATTTCAGGTGACTACATCATGAACCTGAGAGAGAATGTTAAGAATGTGCAAAGCAGTAATCAAAACAAAGGGTGACTATTTTGAAGAATCTAAAACATAAAACATGTTTTGAGTTATGTCACACTTTTGTTACCTTCATCATTCCATATGTGTTCATTCATAGTTTTGATGCTTTCAGTGAGAATGTACAATGTAAATTGTCATGAAAACAAAGAAAAACCAGGTGTGACCAAACTTTTAACTGGTTGTGTGTGTGTAACATGTAACATGCAAAAAAATATGGAGGCACTTTGATGTGAGGCCTGTCCTCTTACTTTAGAGCAGTGATGTGTTCCATCTTTGAAGAAATAATATATACAGTTTTAACCACTGCTGGATCATTTGTGTCAAAAGCATGTTCTTTTTGACTTAGGAATGCAATGTTTTGATTATGGTGGAGTCAACATTTAAAGAAGATGATAAAATTACACATTTATATGATATAAACAAACTAAAAGCTTATCTTTATCTTTTAAATCCACCCATACAGTGCAAGTGTATGCAAGCAAAAGTGAACATGTGTTTGTTTGTTTTATGCCCCATGTATTTATGTCAGAATCCAGTCTTGTCTTTCATTTGAGGCTAAAAACAGACTCATTGCTGCGCTATTTATATCACTGCTGGACTATGGTGATGTGATATATACATGGATGCGTCCCCTAAAAGCTTAGATTAAACAATGTTTACCAAGGAGCAATGAGATTTATTACAAACTTTAAGGCCCTCACTTATCACTGTGTGTTGTCGCTCGTGTCAGTCTGCTTTGTCCACACACAGACTGAAACACTGGCATATATCTCAAGTTTCCTTCCATCATATCTTTAAGACTACATCTGTCAAAGACGTGCTGGTGGCTACAATGTTTGGTCTAAGGATTTATTCCGTCTCTCTGCTCCAAAGGTCCATGTTGAAGCAGGAAGAAGGCCACTAAATATACCGCTCCCTCTGTTTGAATCAGATATAAAATGACCTGAAAAAACTGTAAATGCCACGGAGGCAGAAACATCTGTTTGCAAATGTTTTGCCCAATTAATGTAATACTTTACCAATTTTTTTTTGCATACAGCATTGTATTTTTTACTTTGTATTACATATGATATTTGTGTAAATGTATGTTTGAGTGCAACCCTGTCAGTAACTTGGTTAACTCTATGCCTGCCTATCTGTCAGCCCAAATCTCAATGAGTTTTTCCAGATTAAATGGAGGAATTAATGGTGAAATTATTAAAAAAAAAAAAAATTGAACTCTGATGTAATTAGATATAGATCGGTGCAATTGGGCGTAGAAAATGTACTGGTGAGGAGTCACCTGGCAGTGTGTGATAATAAGGTCAGATAACAGACATTAACAAGATATGTAAGAAATCATACAAAGTCAAACTACATTTACTCAAAGATAGGCATGGAATAAAGGTCCTACCAGGTCACAAAAGAAGAATTCACACTTTTATTTTAGAGATCTCAAGTGAACAGTAAACTTTTCAGATGAACAGATATCAACACGGATAAATAGCTAACCTTTCACAAAAGTGTTAATATTGCCCGCACCATATGCTTCCATATAATGTAAAACTATTTAGTTCCTTGTTTAACCACTGAGCAGAAGACATCGCTACAGAAACTTCCTAGCAGGAGAAAACTGTCATCTTTCATTAGAGGGAACAGCAGGTGGCTTGTACTGTAGATTTCCACAATGAAAAACTGTGAATTCATCCAACAGAGTGTGTTTTACTGAAATATAGTTTACCCTTGGACATGCTCTGTCTTTAACTTTGCATGCGTATAAAATAGATTAGAACGATGTGGTGAGAACTCAGCAAGGGTGAAAGTTAAGATTTGTAATTTTAGCATTACTGTGCTAAACCATGAGTATAAACAGACCCCTGTTTTGTGCATCAACATAAAAGATGTTTTAGTTAGACAGAGCATGATCACTAATATGATAGATCTATTTCACTGCTGTTTTGATGGTTGGATGGCGCCTTCTCTACAATTTTTCCATCCCTCACCTCAGAGAGAGGCAGATGGAAGCATTCAGCGGGTGGTCCTGAATTACAGTAATTAAAAAGACACAGGAAGGATAACTGGGTAGTGCCCAGACAGACAGGCAGACTACCAGAGGGAGAGAAAGAGAGAGAGATCGGGAGAGTGCAGCACCCTTTATCAATTATTTTCAGTCTCCTCTCTCTCCAGCTTTCTCTCTCTGGGGTCAGATTGGGGTTAGCCTTGTTGAAAAGGTGTTTAATTTTTTTCAACAGAGTGGAAATTTGGCTACGGCTGATAAGATTCTCTGCATTATTGGCCAAGCTCATTTCAAGCCTTGACACCTTTCCTCGACACCAATAATTCAGGTGAGCGGTGACTGGACGACCTGATAGGAAGGTGGACATCTTGTACACAAGTGTCCAAAACATTATCTGTGTCAGTATGCACAGCAGCGCTCACATTCCTGCATATCCAAGGACACTGGATATTTAATGATGTGAGGAGAACCCAAATTCGGCTCGCTTGTCATATTTTTTTTCCAAATTGCTTCCTATTGCAACATAAATTAAAGTCTTATTTGTGTTATTTATCATGTTTTATGGGTCATTAGTCTTATCCCACCATGCATTCCTATAAAGGAACATGAACACACCCTCTCACACAGGAAGTATTGCCTGGGTCTGGTCCAGACAAGGTCATTGTTGTTGACGTAGGAGCGTCTGAGGAGTCGGTGTTGGATGTCCTTAAAGGACTGCAAACCACAGGTCCACAATAACAGCTCAATCAGAGCTGCCTACCACCTAATCCCTTCTGTCAAGGCAACATTAAAGTTGCATTATGGACAGGGAGAGAGAGCTCATGTGCCACCCAGCTCAGCTGATTGCTGAACGGGTTTACTCATTGACTTCTCCTCTGTGACACTAATACTACTCCCTGATTGCAAACTTGTGACTAATCATGTAGTACAACACAATACAGGTTTCTTTGAAGGACTCTGAAGAATTAAAATTGGATTTCATTAAAATTATATTTAAACATCTAAAAGGGTTTGTACTTGTGCAGCAGATTGGGAAAAATTTATCTCACACATAAGAGACAAAACATTCTCTGTTACTCAGGGATAAAAGCAAGCTCCACAGCAGGGGGACGTGTAAATCCACTGAAACACTACGAGGTACTGGCAAATCATTATGTCAAAGAGGAGTTGCTGCTTGGTGACAGAGGAAGGAAGAAAAAAGAGAAGGGACAGGCAAAATGGCAAATAAACATTTGTTGCACATCTAAGCCGTCAAGATAGAAGAACATTAGAAGAGTCAATTCAGTCAGCCAGTGTGAAGATGACTGAATGGCAGGGATGAAGCAGATGAAAGAGGACTCCAAAGAGACACATTGATCGTTTCACATTATTTTGCTGGACGTTTGACAGGTGTAGAGAAGAAGGCTGTTCTCTAATTTAGCTAACAACCTAGCATTGGATAGTGTTTAGCTAAATTAAGCTCATTTATCCTCTGAAAGCAAGAAAGCAAGAAAGCAAGAAAGAAAGAAAGAAAGCAAGAAAGAAAGAAAGAAAGAAAGAAAGAAAGAAAGAAAGAACATATAAATACATTGTTACAAATAAAGACAGCTGGTTAAAATAATGTGAAAATATTTGTAAGAATGAGACGACACAGTATAACAGAGTATTTAAGTCTTCTAGTTTTAGCAAAGGAAGCCCGAGGAAATAACCTGACGGCAGAAATCAGAACAGACTGAACAGGGTTGTGAACAATCAGACTGCATGTATTCTGCTACAGTATCTGATGTAATTGTTTTCTGAAAAGATCTTGGAGCATTTCCTGTGCGGTGGCAGTTATAGTCACTGCAGACATCAACCACCTTATTAAGTATTACTGAGAAAGAAAGAAGGAAAGCAAGAAAGCAAGAAAGAAAGAAAGAAAGAACACATAAATACACTGTGACAAATAAAGACAGTTGGTTAAAATAATGTGAAAATAATTATAAGAATGAGACGACAGTAAGAAGAAAGAAAGAAAGAAAGAAAGAAAGAAAGAAAGAAAGAAAGAAAGAAAGAAAGAAAGAAAGAAAGAAAGAAA
>JAPQRP010049389.1:0-13626 GCA_037367295.1 Apogon hyalosoma | reverse complement strand
CGGTGAGTTCTACTGGACTGTACAGTAAATCATCAGTTTGTTTCTAATTCCATTGACTTTGACATTAAAAGGTTGGATGTGAGTCGATTTCACTGGATTCTTTTTCACAGTAAACTGTCAGATTTCTGCGACACCCTGCAGGATCCTCTGAGGATTCCTAAACCAAACACTTTCAAGCTGATCCACATGGATCTACCTCTGGTTCCTGGAGATAAGATCCACTGCCTGGACATCCTACTGGCCCTCACTGCTCAGGTACAGTCACCTGACACTAAGTGGTTTCTACTGGGCCCCCTTAGACCTTCTACTGTGGTTTCTATTGGGCCTCTTCAGACCTTCTACTGTTAGTGATGATGTGGTCTTTGTGTGATTCAGGTCTTGGGTGAATCTGGAGAGATGGATGCACTTAAAGCGAGCATGGAGGAGAAGTTCATGGCCAATAACCCCTCCAAGGTTTGATTTCCAGTCCACTGTATTCACTGGTCTTATATGTTCCTTAACCCATAAAGACCCAGTGTTACTAAGTGCTGTACAGATTCAAAGTAGGAATAGAAATAAACAACAGGTAATAAAATCTACACAAATAAAATAAAATCAAGTAAAATAAATAAAATATCAGTATGTCAATTCTAGGTCTGGTTTAAAAGCCAAAGAATAAAAGTGAGTTTTTAAAAGAATTTTAAAAGTATCGACTGTAGGTGAGGTCCTGATAGTGATATATTATTGATCGTGAAAATGTTCATTAAAGCTCAGTTTAAAGTTGAGGGTTATTATATAAAAACAGAGAAAACTCAAGAAACAGTGAGTTTTTCTGTTAAATCTGTCATGAACTGAACATAAACCCAGTGTGTCCATCCACTGTAATTGATCCAACTCCATATATATATATATAATTTATATTTACATCTGACTTATAGACCGGTGTTATCAGTGGCATTAGTATGAATTATACATTTCCAGGTTATTTCTGCGTCTATCCCAGTGTAAATATCAGTGACAGAACAAACTTCATTAAATGCTTTCTATTAAGCATTTAATGATCTATGTGTTTTAAATATCAGGTAAGATGTGGTGGCTATAATGGTTGTTCCTTCAGGTATCGTATGAACCAATCAGCAGCACCCTGCGGAGGAAACAGGAGGAGGTGGCAGCCATAGTTATACAGAGGGCATACAGGAAACACCTGCTGCAGCGCACTGTCAAACTGGCGTCCTACAAATACCGTGAGAAAACAGATGGACGGCACCACCAGCCTCCACCGGAGACAGAAGGACTGCTCTGCAAACGAATCAGTCAGTTGTATGGAGACGGAGCTTTAGAGGAAGATCCACCCTCTGCTGCTGCTGGGCAGGTGGAGCTTCAGAATGATGTCATCCTCCACGCTGCTCCACCCATCAGAACGTTCCACTTCCAGGAGGACGAGAACCTGAGGGAGTCAATGGTGTGATGTAGGGATGGTTGAACATCAAATATCATCGCAGGGTTAGGGTTAGGGTTACCTAGGGTTGGGGTTAGTTTTAGTCACTCGTTCATATTCAGGGTTAGAGGTTTGTACATTGATATGATGGTGTAAAATCTAACAATTGAGATCTAAATTATGAAACCCATCATGCATTGCTGTCCGTAGAGTTTATGCTGCTGAGTTTTTAAGAGTTTTTAATATTATTATTACTTTTATTAGTATTATTTTAAGGGCTTGTTACTTTTATTGTCCAGTTCAAATGTAATGCAATATATTAATTAATATATAATTATTATTTATGATTAATTTATTACGTAATTAACCCTTTAAGCACCAAAGTCACAATATTGCAACAAGCAATATAACTGAAGGGAAAAGACAGCTTTTTAAATCTTTTAACAAAACTGAATAGGAAAAAAAATATATTCTGGTGCCTAAAGGTTTAACAGTGCTTGTGAACTGGCAACGAAAAACCTGTGTGTTGCCCACACACTGATGAAATGCAGTTTTGATAGGGATGTAAAGAATAGATGTTTCAGCCCAGGGGATGGGGCGTTCCCCTTCTTCCTCCAGACAGAAGGGGCACCTAATGTGTCTCTGTCCAGTGCTGAAATCACAGATCAGGTCCAGGTTACCGAGGAACTGTCCAGTGCTGAAATCACCAATCAGGCCTAGGTTACTGAGGAACTGTCCAATACTGAACCCACTGACAATATCCAATCTGCTGTGCCTCAGTCTGTTGTTAACCCTTCAAGTGCAATACTGTGACAAGCAACATAACTGGATGAAATGAACAGCATTTTGAAATGTTGATATCAAAATTGAATATTAAAAAAAATAAAACTCGAGGCACCTAAAGAGAGTTAAAATTCTTTGACTGTTCCATGTTGAACAGAATACTTGGTACTCTGTAACCTGCATCACATTAGATTTTTACCGAAGCAACACATTAAAAAAACAAACAACCCCCCCCCACAAAAAAAAAAGTCCTGTTTGAGATCCAGGTACAGATACTGGGGTTAACTGTGTTAGGGTTAGATACATGTACTTAGCTAACCCTAACTCTAGACCCAGATACAGATAACAGGATTAAATGTTAAATGCTCAGTGGGATAATAATAATAATAGTAATAATAATAATTAGAAGAAGAAGAATACATTTTATTTGATGGCACCTTTCAAGTCACCCAAGGTCACCTTACAGATAATAAAAAGCATAAAATAACAACATCAAACATAATTAAAACAAAACATTAACCTAAAAACAAGTGTAGTGCACTGTGTCAAAGTGAGTATGCCAGTTTAAATAGATGGGTTTTGAGATGGACCCTAACCCTAGGTTAGTCTAACCTTAGGGTTAGTCTTGCCCTAACCCTAGTTTAAACTAACCTAGAGTTAGGGTTAGTCTTACCCCAACCCTAGTTTAGACAAACCTAGGTCTAACCCTAACCCAATGTGACACTGTTCAAAAGTATGTTGAGATATTTCAGGTTAGACTCACCTGACCTGACACCTGGATAGGTGAAGGTAAATCCGTCCAACCAGAACAAACCTGACTGTGTTGTAGATACAGTATGTACATAAGTCATATGACCTCTCTGGTGGCTAACTGATTATTGATTTTCTGCAGCTGATTCTTTCTGTATTGATTCTTCTCATTTCTTTATTTTGGTATCACATTTTCTATTGTGTATGTAACAAAATATTCATCTGGTTGGTTTATAGTTTTGTTTTGTTTCTTTTAAATCTGACTGTAGGTTGCTGTTGCTAAGAAACAGTGGTTTGTGATTGGTGGATGAGTGTGCCTTCTGATTGGTCCATTTAAATGTTTAGAATTTTGAATGACAGTTTGTAATCTTTACTGGAATAAAGTGATGAACACTTGGATTTAAGGTCTCCAGAAACCTGATACTGACATGTTTATTTACCCTAATCTGTGCTAGTTTACAGAAACCTGGACTAGTTTAAATACACCTGTACTAGTTAACATAAACCAGGACTAGTTTAAATACACCTTTACTATTTTACATATACATGTACTAGTTTAAATACTCCTGGACTAATTTACATTCACCTGTACTAGTTTAAATATACCTGTACTAGTTTAAATACTCCTGGGCTAGGTTACATACACTTGGACTAGTTTACATAAACCTGGACTAGGTTAAATACACCCGTACTAGTTTGCATATACATGTACTAGTTTACATACACCTGTACTAGTTTAAATACACTGTACTACTTTAAATACACCTGTACTAGATTACATACACCTGGACTAGTTTAAATACACATAGACTACTTTGAATACACCTGGACTAGTTTTCCAAGCATCTGCAAATCAGTTTCATTCAGTCTTAATATTTTAGAACAGGTTCAGAATTATCTGTGTCACTGTTGTCAAGCCCCCCCCCATTATTTAATGTTCTGATTAGAGTAAGAGTGAAAATATAAAGAAACTGGCTGAGATTTTTCAGATCTAACCCTAACCTTAACCCTAACTCTAACTCATGTAGGATGTTGTCGATCTTCTACTGTGCAAAATGATTCCAACAGGTTGGTGTTTATAGCTGATATACAGAGGTGGGTAGTAACGCATTACATTTACTCCATTACATTTACTTAAGTAACTTTTTACATAAATTGCACTTTTAAGAGTACTATTAATACAACATACTTTTTACTTTTACTCGAATATATTTATGAAGAAGAAATGCTACTTCTGCTCCATCATAATGGTGTATATTCTGCTTGTTACTTTTATTTTTGGTCATTTGTTAATGCACGAACCATTTGTTTTGTTTTGTTTGAAAGACTCCCACCAAAAACACACGACCGTGTTTCACCAATCAAATGTAGCTAGTGGCTACATCAGACATCGCCAATAGCTAAGTTTGACTCTATACCATCAGTCAGATGTAGCCAGGTAGTCACATGTCAGTTTGGCACTGGTTTCACACAGGAGCAGAGTGAGAACACCGGAGCACAAACACAGGAGTGGACGTCAGCGATGGATGAAACAACAGCTTGTGATTCGGATTTAGATGAGACAGAAGACATGGAACAGCCCTGGCCACACATTCAAATTCTGTTTGCCTTACGGTCTATGAAAAAGAATAGCTATGTCATGAACTGTCATCTGTGTCTGCCCAAACAAGTCCACATTTCAGCTACAAGAACGCAACTTCGAATTTAAGTTGTAATAAGCTTAGTTTTGGCTTTGGACTGCCTAACTCTGTTTGTAATACAGTTTATTTGATTAGAGTTAAAGATATTTGACAGAAGGGGCAGATCTGTTCACAGACATCTAGGCTAACTGGTAAAAGTAAATTGAAAACCATGCATAGTATCTGCCTCCAGAAGAACAGACCAGATATTAATGTGATCGAACCAACAATGATTTTTACCATGTATATTTGTAACTAGCTGTAATGTTCCTAGATATATTTTATTTTAAAATTTCATTTATTAATAGTTTAATTTAAAAGAGCAATAAATATGATGTTCCTCAGGTAGTAATCAGTACTTGAGTAATATTTTCATTAAGTACTTTTTTACTTTTACTTGAGTAATTATTTGGATGACTAGTTTTTACTTGTACTTGAGTAATATTTTTCTAAAGTAACAGTACTTTTACTTGAGTATAATTTTCAGCTACTCTACCCACCTCTGCTAATATAGTGTCATTTCAGAGCTCACAGACAGTTGTTTGTTTGCTGAACCAGTTGGTGGTACATTGCCTTATACATGTGAATGTAAGCCTTAGCTCAGAGGTTGCTGGCTGTATTGCTGCCTGGCTCAGATGCCGCAGAGCAGCAGCTGCTGTCAGATCTGAGTTCAAGCCAAAGTTCAAAGCGAAAGACAAGAAGAGCAACAGCTGCCAACTGGGAAACAGAGAGGACATGAAAGGCTGTTAGAAGACTAACACATACAGAGGACACACACACACACGCACACACACAGCACAAGACACAGGGAACATCATCTCCCATAATGCACCTCTGAACAGCCTGGATGACCAGCGTATGGAATCAGCAGCTGGTTGTTTGACAAGATGTGTGACTGGAATCAGGTTCCAATGTGTCAGACTGTAAACTGATCTGTGGTACAGCTGACCTGAGATCTGTGTCACTGACTGGACTCCCTGTAAGCACCTGTCTCCACCCGCTGGTATGACTGAATAACAGCGTTTATCCGCAACTGTCTCCCCCCACTGGTAAGACTGAATAACAGCGTTTATCTGAGGCTGTCTCCCCCCACTGGTATGACTGAATAACAGCATTTATCCGCAGCTGTCTCCCCCCTCTGGTACGATTGAATAACGGCATATATCCTTGGCTATCTCCCCCCCACTGGTATGACTGACAAACAAAAAGTCCTTATTCTAAACACGTTTCATAAGAATAATGTTTTAAACAGTGAGAAGCTGCTATAGAAACGCCTTCTCAGGTGGACATCTACGCATCACCATGACAAGGGCACTATTAGTATCTGCTGTCAAACTGTGAATATGAATCTGTGAGAAGGTCAGAGGGATTAAAACATCACACCAACACATCTTTATGTTGATAAAACACTGTCAAAGGTCCAGGTCAGACCTGGATCTGTGATCTGTACCCTACAATTGTTTTCCTTTCTGGCTGAATCTTGTCCACAGGTTATCAGTGATGCACTTCAGGGTCACATTCAGTTCATAATCAAAACTGATAAAAGTCGCATTTAACATGTAATATGAACCAGCACTCAAAAAAATGTGATTTCACCCAAAACATCTGAATTGTGCATTAAGACCTGCTGTCTGAATGTAGCCTAATAGTACAATAACACTAATAGTAAATTGCATTTATAAAGCACTTTTCATTCAAAAGAATGTCAAAGTGCTACAGTGAAAAAGAAAGTCTTAGGATAAAATATTAAATTAAATGATAAACTAAATGTCAAGCAAAACATCATGGTGGGCCGTGAGAAGCCCACCTAAACATGAGTCCAATGACTGTAGAGCTCTGACGTGGTCAGATGGTTCCAGATACAGACCCAGTCTCCCATGGTCCTAGGCTGGTTCCGGGAGGGAGAAGGAGATTAGCGCCATAGAGCCAGAGGAATAAACTAGATGTTCTACATTCTCCACCAACCCAGCTATGGTCTACTGTCAATGGCAGGGTAACAAGGGGTACTGGAACAAGACATTGATGGAGTAGTGGTGGAGAACATAATGCTGACAGAGCACTATTTATGACCCCAGGGTTAACCCTAACCCTAACCCCACTCATAGGGGAGAAATCCAGAGAATGTGGGAGGAATGGTTGCTTCTTCAAACCCTAGAACCTTTCTGTTGGATGCTGGTGTTTAATAGTGGTTTAAGGTAAAGGTGAGTCCATGTGTAGTCAAGTCAAAGGGATGCTGGTGTTTAATCATGGGCTGTTGGTTGAACATCTGCTGCTGTTACATGTTTTCTCATTCATGTACTGACTTGTTGATCTTTGTATCAGTGTCATGGGCCATTGGATTTATTCAGTTTCCTGTGTGATGTGACACTACCTCATGTCTGACCTCAGATCAATTGTTTGGAGCTGGTGTGGTGAATCTTCTGTCTTCCTACCACCGTTCAAAGACATGACGTCCAAACGGTTAACGGATCTACATCCCTGTAGATGTGAATGTGACAGTGGACAACATCCTGTGATGAGACATCCAGGGTGAACTCATCTGTTTTCCATTTCATGACTTTTTATTCTACTCAACCGCAGGCAGATGATATTCACACAGTGTACATCATGTATTTTACATCACTTTAATATTCATGTGTTGAAGAAAAACAGAAGCTATGTGTGTTTGGCTGTTTCACATTTCTACTGAATTTAATCACGAAGTTTTCTTCTATAAAATCACAACCCGAGAGCTGAAACATCTGAACGCTCCTGAACCAAAGTCTGACTCTGAAACTCAACAGCCATGGACAAAGGTGAGACCTGTTGATTCTAACTAAACTAATTTAACCATGTTTACTGGTAAACTGGCTCTGGATCAGGGTTTGGTCATAACCCTAACTCCGATCAACTGGATCTGGATCAGGGTTTGGTCATAATGCTAACCCTAATCAACTGGATCTGGATCAGGGTTTGGTCATAACTCTAACCCTGATCCAGATGTTGATCAGTAAAGTCAACATCAAAAGTCAGTTGTCACAGCTGAAACTTGTATAATTCTTTTATCTGTTTGTTTCCATCTCTGTCTGTCTGTATCTGTCTGTCTGTCTGTCAGTGTGTGTCTTCCTGTCAGTCTTGTGTCTCACTGCTTCATGTCAGTCCATCTCCGACAGTCAGCGTCTCTTTTCCATCGCTGTCAGCAGAGTTCAGCACCTCCACCTTCTCGCACAAAGACTCTTCTCAGACTTTGTAAGTGGATGATACAGGAAAAACCTACAACATGTTTATATGAAATCTCACCTGTCCCTATCTCTCATCTGTCCTAGGAGAGCTCTCTACAGACAGAGGAGCAGCGTCAGCTCAACAAAATTTTTCTTCAAGATTTCTGCAACTCTGATTACATCATCAGCCCGATCGACAAACATGAGACTCAGCGCAGCTCTGTCAGTGAAAACACATTACACAACAGGACCCTACAAAACAGGACCTTACACATCAGAACCTTAAACAACATGACCCTACACAACAGGACCCAAGACAACAGGACCCTAGACAACACAACTCTAGACAACACAACCCTAGACCACACAACCCTAGACCACAGGACCCTAGACAACAGGACCCTAGACAACACAACTCTAGACAACACGACCCTAGACCACAGGACCCTAGACCACAGGACCCTAAACAACAGGACCCTAGAGAACACAACCCTCGACAACACGACCCTAGACCATATGACCCTGAACAATAGGACCCTAGACAACAGGACCTAAAGTGCATGATCCTAAACCACATGATCCTATACAACATGACCCTAGACAACAGGACCCTAAACCACACGACCCTAGACCACATGACACTGAACAACAGGACCCTAGACAACAAGACGCTAGACAACATGACCCTAGACATCAGGACCCCAGACCACACAACTCTAGACATCAGGACCCTGGACCACACGACCCTTGACAACACGCATGACGTAGAATAGATCAGATGATACTTCATTTGTCTCAATGGGGAGGTTAATTTTTTCATCGTCTTTTGTACAGTTTTGAAGAGTAAAAGGTTCTATATAAAACTTTTTCAGTAACCATATTGTAAAATAAGACACAAATAACAGGAAGAGAGTGAATCTTGGGAATTGCATCATTGTTGACCTAATGCTAAATAACACCTCTCAAACTTAATGGAAACTTCATCAAAACTGTGTAGCAAAGGCAACTGATGGTCATTTTACTGAAACTTCATCACCATAAATACAGTAAAACTATCAGGAAAAAATATTTTGTGATACAGACAAACTGTAAAGGTCTGATCCAATTTTAAAGAGACTTTCTATAGAAGTTAATGGGAACCAGTCGTATTACACTTTAACAGTGAAGCTAGTGCTTTAGTGTTAAACTAAACTTGGTTATCGTTGCTTCTGCTCCTAAATCAAACTCATAAGTACTTTCTGCATCCAATGGTTGAGAAGCTGAATGAAATGTTAATCTATCAGATGGTTGTTTGAATGATTTTCCTGATATTCTGACTGCGGTTTGCTTTAACTATGCTGAACGCAGGTATTGAAGCTGCTGTCCATCTCATACCGGTTGGTTCAGTCCTGGGAGTTCCCAAGCCGGGCTCTGGCTCCAGGTTCCGCTCCCAGAAACCAGATCTCACCCAAACTGTCGGAGCTTAAGACTGGAATCCTGCTGCTGATCACGGTAAACGCAATGTCACACACACTTTGGACCAATCAAATCACGTCTCACTTTTCTGACCGACCACATGATCCTGCAGGCCAATCAGGATGGAGCAGAACTATTTCCTGATAGCTCCGCCTTCCAGCTGGCTCCATATGGAAACTACTACCAGAGCCTTGGAGGCGATGAATCACTGCGACGAACATACGAACTACTAGCCTGTTTCAAAAAGGACATGCACAAGGTGAGGGCTGATGATCTGGTTGACTATTTAGCACATTTTCTTCTGAATTTATGGAATCACAGTGAATTTGTGTTTCTATAGACCAGAAATATGTGTGGTCTGAGCATCATTTGTCACTGAAGGATTTGAGGTGTTCCTTAATATTCACAAGTTGTGGTGGTTTGTTAGCTTTGCCAAATCCAGAGCTATTTTGTGAGGAATCACATCCAACCTCCTGTTTTGATGTTTCCACTAGTGGTTTTGACCTGTTTTGGGCTGTTAAATAATGATGTATTATGGGGCATTTATTTTCGTACACATTTCTATGTAGGGTTTGGGTTGGGGTTTGCCAAGGTTAGGGTTAACCCTAACTTCTGTTACTTGCATGTTATGTGATTAACTGCATGTGCAGATCAGTGCTCCAGCCACACTAATGCAGACATTTTGTAAAACAGATATTTTTGTTTGTATTTGCTTCTCATCTGCATGGGAGGAGGCACCAGAAGCTGGAGAATCCTAGGGTTAGGGTTAACCCTAACCCTCTAAAACAAAAATTCCCCATGAAGGATAATAAAGTATATTCCATCATACCAAAAATATATCATGTAAAACTGATTCCATTGATTTAATCTGCTCTGTCTGAAATTAAAAGTCAATTCATGGTCTGAAAGGAACCAAACCTGGACATTGTGGTTTAATTTCAGCTCTGTGGAAAAATATCCTCTTTCAGTTCTGCAAGTAGTGACTCTAAATAACACACGTGACCCTTGGCTTCTATTTTTCACAGAGATTCACTTCACTTAAGTTAAGTTTTATTTGTAGAGCCCAATATCCCAACAAGGTTGCCTCGCAGGGCTTTAAAGAAATAGTTGAATACGAAAATAAGTAACAGTCAAATTAACAGTTGATGAAGGAAATGGATTAATGTCCTGGGCATCCCCCATCCTTAGACCCTCCTTCTGGACAAAGAAAAACTCCAAAATCCCAGTGGGAAAAGAGAAACCTCAGGAAGAACCTCAATGAAGGACAGATCCACTCCCATGGATGGACAAACTGTTGATGAACCAGGACTGAGGGACATCCATCTAATGATGGAGGTCCAGTCTGTAAAGATGCAGTAGGGTGGGGGCACATGAGGGGGTCCATTGAGTCAGATGAGGGTGATGAGGAACATCTTGACAGGTGAGGGTGAGGAGGTCCATCTGGATAGATGAGGGTAAGGGAGGAGGTCTGGGGTCACAGGTCAGGACAGGCATAGATGGGTCACCTCAGGTCTTGTCATCATTGGGCCCCAGGCAGGTACATCTGAAACAGTAGCCCCTCCCCCAGAGTGGAGTGGGTAAAGGGACACTGGGTGAATAGTGATAAACAGACTCAATAAACTAGATATTGTATATTATAAGTACAGACCAAAGTGGACCATAATAGCAGACAGAAACAGGCGATTGGACTCAGTGCATTGTATTTCCCCAGTATTATTATTCTTAGGGCAGCCTAGACTGAACTGGGGGGAGGGGTCAGAAGTGACAAAAAGTTGATATGACATCAGTAGTAGCACTACTGTATGGCTTTGTTCTGGATTTTGATCATTTACAGTGATTTGATGATGTGTTTACAGGTGGAGACCTACCTGACTGTGGCTAAATGTCGGCTTTCTCCGGAAGCAAATTGCACTCTGTAGCCCTGCCCACTCCATGTGTTAATTAACCATTCCCCATGTTCTGTGACTGTACTAGCATTCGCATTAGCATTAGTACCTGTGAAGTGTTTGGAGACTGAAGCTGTTTCTACAGTCCTCACACAAACAGGAACAAAGATCATACTGTTTTTAGCAAATAAAATAAACTACAATGCTGCGTCCATATGTTTGTTTTTCCTACATGAAGTATCTCATTTGTGAAGATATGATAAAATCAAACTTTACTGATCCCACAATTACAGATGGGAAGTTTGATTCTTTTAACTAACTCGATTCTTTTGTCTGTTGCAAATCAATTTACCAATTCTTAAAATATGTCCTGTGGGCGTTGGTCACGAATCTGCAGTGCCTAATCTTCAAGCATTTGCTTATACCACTACGCCATTTAACATGCAACATGGAGGAGGTTAAACCTTTGATATCTGTTTTCCATCCAGCTATGAATAATCTAGTTAGCATATTACAAAAATTACTGAAGATATTCTACTAGTGTATCAACATAGTACTACTTTATCAATAGTTAATTGTATTTAGTATACTTTTGACTTTTTATCTATCTATCTGTCTGTCTGTCTGTCTGTCTGTCATCGACAGCAACTAATCTCGCTATACAATCAGAGATCTTACTGTGGAGAAAACCTGCTGCACGATGTGTCACACAGCACTTCCATCTCCTATTTAATGAGTGATTCTTACTTGTTTGTGATAATAGACAACTAGCGTGTTGAGCTGTGTGGCTCCAAGGGTTCTAGATGAGATAGTTTTTATGCTGTTGTGTATTCCTGCATGCTGTACCACATTTGTCCAGCAGTCACCACCAAAACGTTCTGGCCATAGCAACTTAATTTTAAGGCTATTGCATTCCAAAATTACTAGCTCCCAAAATATTTGGTCTTATCAACTTACCGTTTTCACTAGTCCGTTCCTTGACCAAAAATACATAAGTATGGCAAACTACAGCAGTCAGCTGTGCGCACACACACACACACACACACAAACACACACACAGAGGCCACTTGGCTTTTATAATACAGATAATATTAGCAAAGTGGTGCTGAATCGATTCAGTTGCGTTCTCGAATTGATTCAATTTGTTCACTTAAATAAATTGATTCTTTTGAACGATTCATTCATGAATCGCCCATCACTACCCCAATGGGAAAATAAAAGGAAGGAGCTGATGGTACATGATGGATGTCAGCTTTACAGACATCCTCCTAAACAGATTCCAGTCCATGACAGAACTAAAGCAGGGTCAGGGTTCAACCCTAAAGGGCCTCGTAACCAGGATTTGCACATTTGGGACAAAATGTAAATTGCATGAAACAAAGCACAATTTAAACTAGATTTTCCTACATTTCCTGAAGGAAATGTAACCCATGTGCTTGCCTCTTACTGTATTGGTGGAGTTGGGGCTAGGTGCCACGTAAAAGCAAGAAATAGCTCCCGTTCACTTCATATGTTGAATCTGTGCATCAGCGTTTGTGGACTGAAATCACCACAGACTTTCTGTAGACCTGTATTCAGATGAGAAGCCTCCCAGTCTGTCAGTCCTGTTAAAGCAGTGTTTAAATAGGCTCCTTTAATTGAATAGCTCCATGTGTCTGTGTATGTGATCCCAGCTGAGCTCATTCAGTTCATAGAGACAATTTATGGGAAGATTTTGAGCTGTATTGTATTTACTTTTTAATATATATTTATTTTTAATGCATTCATTATTTATTAATTGCATTTCTTTATTTTTAATTTTACTGTAGCTGTATTTTTTCATCTTTTTATTTTTGTTGGGGAGCCTTAATTACCTAAATTGTCTACAGCTGTGCCACACAGACCACAGGTGTCATTACCATGACAACAGGCAGGCAGACACAGACAGAGACATGCTGAGTCAGGCTCTGAAAAGCTACAAAAGTGCTCCCAAACTCCTGCGAATTTTGGGAAAACCGTAAATGATAGGTGAAAACTAAGGTGATCATGAGTGGCAGGAGAACCAGGGGAACACACAGATGTATTTTTTTTTTTTGTCCATACTGTGAGAAATGAGTGACTTATGGCAGTATAAAAACAGTCAACTCACCAAGAACAAAGTCTTCAAACATGGGTTAATTTGAATACTAGGAACCGTGGCTACATTTTTGGAAAAGATCATTTACCTCCAAAATTTTCAGGTAAATTTTCCCTGTTCAATGTACTTTGGCGATAACATGACCAACTCTAAAAAAGGCACATTTTGACTCAGCCAAGGGGGTTTTGAAAACTCACCTATCGAAAACCGTAAACCCCATCCTCATACCAAAGACATTCTTGGAGAGATGACAAAAATACCTACGTTGTAAAGTTTAAATGAAGTCTGTAGGTGAAAGTATGGCGAAGCAGGAGCAGTGGCAAAAAAGGCAACTTTTTTG
>JAPQRP010049388.1:1478-13637 GCA_037367295.1 Apogon hyalosoma | reverse complement strand
GATGAAATCTGAACTTTACATCCAGACACAACATCAGCCTTTTTACGACGCTTCTGTTTCTGTCTCATTTTATCTTCCATGTCTCTCTCACCAACTGCACTCTGCTGCTCTTTGCTCCACCCATTTCCATCCCTCCTCGTCAGCCAAAGCAGACCTCTACCCTAATGTGTTTGAGACCAATAGAAAGAACCTAATCTCAGCTAAAAGAGGATGCTTGGATTTTGTCAATAGCGTAAACGGTTCAGGAGTTACGGTCATTTGAATGACAGTAAATGAAAAACGTGTCACTGGAGACACAATAGTACTAACACCCTGTTAGTACACAGTACACTGTTATTGATTTTTGTTAAAGCATCAAACCTTGGCTTGTACCTTTTACAAGTCTATTATCACAATTATGACTTAAATGAATAATTTGACATTTCTCACGATAATGATCATTAATGACCGATGTCAAAATAATTATCACTTTAACATTTCCAGCCACTAAAATAAAACAGTTGTAATCATATCAGTTATTGTGAAACTATGGCCTCAAAATAATTGATATAATAACAATAGTTTACATCAGGAAAATTTCATTAGTTGTTGAGTATTATCCCTGTCTGTCCTGATCTGAGACCAGTTGATGAACCTTGATCTTCTCTTCAATCTGATCACATAATTTCACCAGAGATATCAAAGAGTTGTGGTGAAACTCTGGACACAGAAGGAGGTGATTTCTGCATCCTCATATTACATATTGTACCTTTAATGTGATGAAAGTGTGTGTTCGTACCAGGTACTGGCTGTTCTTAAACAGTTCTTTTCCAGTCACTGAATGGAGATCTGCCACGTTCAGACCAGAGTTCTGCTCCACGACATGGTCCTCCACATTATTAACCCTGAACATTAACACAGTCATAAACAAGTCAGACTGTTGGCCACCAGGGGGCTCCACAAACACACTGGCTCATCCAAAGCAGGAGTGTTGAATTCAGGTGTTTCTTTTATAACAGGGGTCTGGGATACAAAACAATAATGACAAATGTCATAATATAGTTTTATATTGGGATAAATATCATTGCATTGGTTAGTTTGGCTTAAATTGTTATCCTTGCTTTCAAAATGCCTCAGAAATGGTTTTTACTTCATTTCTCTCAACAGTGACTTTTTTTTTAATCCATGACTATGATTTTAAATGTTCTACCTCTAAATTTGTAAAATATTTTTCGTGCTCTGGCTGTAAATAATAATTTTCTACCAACTAACCATCTACTTTCTTCACATCTCACTGAAGAAGAAAAATATACGATTAAACTTTAAGGAAATATTGATGTTTATAAACTATATGGACATAAATAATGGGACACATCATGTCTACAGCTGTAAGATGTCCTGTTCATGATAATTTGACATATAAACATCAATATTAATAATCAATATGATATTTATCCCAATATAAAACTATATTATGACATTTATCATTATTGTTTTGTATCCCAGACCCGTCGCTCAGAGAACAGACTTTAAAACAGCTTTTCTGGTCTCTTCATGGTCTAACACCAAAGTACACCTCTGACATGTTGGTCCCATATGAACCATCTCAGACCCTGAGAACCTCAGGGACAGGCCTTTTGCTGGTGCCCAGAGTCAGGACTAAACAGGGTGAAGCTGCGTTTCAGTTCCATGCAACTAAACTCTGGAACAGTCTTCCTGATGACGTCAGACAGCCCTCTACTCTAATAATGTTTAAGTCCAGGCTGAAAACGGCTCTGTTCAACTGTGCATAGAACAACTGAAAGGGTTCCATCTGCACTCTTCTCTTTTACTTTATTTTAATTGACTATTATTTATGTTTTATTGATTATGTTTTAATTGCGTGTTTTTAACTTGTCTCTTCCATTTTTTGTAAAGCACAGTGAATTGCCCTGTGTATGAATTGTGCTGTACAAATAAATTTGCCTTGCCTAGAAAAGAAATACCTGAATTCAACGTGTCCACATGCTTTTGTCCATTTGTGTATGAGTTAGGTAATTTATGCTATGAGGATAACAATATGTACCTAAACACACTTGGATCCCAGCAGTACTCCAGTATCTGTTTGTATTCTTTACTCACCACTCCACTTTCAGTTGGATGTAGGCCAGCAGCTGTCGTTTTCCATTACATGTGCCACATGCCATCGTTCCTCGACCATCACATTTGTCACACCTGTGCACGCAGAAGTCAAAGGTCAACACTCTGACCTACTGATCCGGTGATAAGTCAATGTTCTTTTTTTATTCAATTTTTTATTTGGTTTTGTAATGAGAATTTACAAGTTTTTCATTCATATATATATATATATATATAGTATTTATAGTATAGTATAGTATTTTAGTGTTTTTTTTCTATTTTTCTTTTGCTTTCTAGAAAAGAGCAAAACAGTCTATATGTACATTTATTTTGTTGTGTATATCTCCTGTGCCTTCACTTCTTGTTTTTTTATCCTTTTTTAAACCACAAAAAAATTTAATAAAAACAACAGTAACAGCTAAACAACAGTGGATGTTCCATTTTTTGTGTTTTAGTGTTCATAAAATCCATTCCTCAGATTTGTCATGTTCTAGTCTCAATGCAAATGTGAGATAAGTCCGTGTTCTGCTCTGTCGGCTGTACCTTTCTTGACCCGAACCATGGCATTTTCCACATTGTGTTTCGATGCCAGTTGTTCCAGAACCGTGACACTGCCAACACTCTTTCTAAATGAAAATACAGACACATCAAAAATACAGAAAAACACACAGAAAACAAATGAGAATACTCATAAAAAATATGAAAAACAAAGAAATCATACAAAAATATAAAACCCATGGAGACATATGAGATAAACACAAATAAAAACATATGAGACACACAAAAAGCACACAATAACAGATAGAATGTAGAAAAACTAACATTAAAAACATAAATAAAACACTCAGATGTTCATAATTACACATAAAATCACACATGAACACGTTTAATCATCCTCCTGACGATCAATAAATTAATTGATTGGTTACTTACATGTCCGCCATGACACTCATCACATGGTTGCGTCCCGGAGGCGTGGCAGGTGCTGCAGTCCTAAGAACACAAACACATGGTCAGAGTCCTGCGCTCTGATTGGCCGCCAGCTCTAACCCCTTATAACCATTCACCTTGATAGATGAGGTGTAAGGCACGCGGATCTCCTGTGTGTGATTGGTGAACAGCGTGGGGGGTGTGGCCTGGACCTCCCATGGCCGGGGGGCAGGCTGAGTGTAGAAGTCTGCGGGCTCACCTGCCAATCACAGCACAAAGACATCTGTCAATCAAATGCCTGGGAGTGTCCCGCCTCTGCACACACAAGGCAGGTTCAGGGAAGATGTCAATCAGAGTCGTGTGACTTCACTATGAGGCAGAGGAGACTTGGCTGAACATTCTCATATACATTTAATGTAGGTCTGATGAAAAACAAATGTGGGAGAGGAGTGAGTTTCCCTGAATTTGAACAGAAATGTCTGATTTATCATTGGGTTTAATGGTCAGTTGGACGGAACTCCTGTCACTTTGAGGATCATAGTTCAGGTTCTGTGAGTCAATGGGATTTGGTTGAAACATTGTCTGGAAGAGGACGAATGCAGCTACATCTGTGATAAATATGGTGAATTGGATGTAAAGGCCCTGTCACACCTTGACGATTTAATCAGTGTATGGCAACATATGAAAAATTTGGACCACACTAGCACACGTCAAATAAGTTATGGGTAGGTTTTGTATAAGTTAAAAGCTGGTGTATGATGTAGTACATCTAATACATGGGCCATAAGATGTAGGTAGGTTATGCGATCTTGACACACATTCACACACGTTACTTGTGAATTACTCATAAGTTGAAATACGTGGCGATAATGTTTACGTATCCTAAACTTATTTCTAATCTATGAGTAATGTGTTTTGAACCTATGTATAATTTATGTTGAACTTATCTCCAATGCATATTGACGTATGTAGACGTATCTGATGTGTTCTGGACGACCTCATTTCACCTCTTCCAGACACAAAGCGTTTCAGCACCTCCCCTCTGGACAGCGACAGCAGAAGATAATACTTGTAATACCTAATATCACCAGAATCTTCAAATTTAGAACTAAATGTAAAAACCTAACCTACTCAAATCATTTTTTTAAAACTTAAATATTTGTTATTAATTTTCCAAAGCCACAGGAAGCTGTAGAAGAGGGATGAAAGAGCCACATGTGTCTGGAGCCTTTTGACTGTCTACGACATGGACAACACGCTGAGCTGTCATTGGTATAAGTTATTTATAAGTTATAGAAATATTCTATGTAAACTACGTATACATCCAAAATTAAAAAAAACATTGATAGTTCAGCTTATGCCAGTGTTTTAGAGACATTTTGATAGGTTGGCATACACTGTCCAAATCGTAAACGTGTGACAGGGCCTTAAGTCCCTGGGCTTTGGTCGTCACATCGTCTGAAAGAGGAGGAAGGCAGCTACATCTGTGATAAATATGGTACAGCAGGTTGAATAGACAAGTTTTGAATATTTCCCTCTAGTGATGCCATCCTCCAATATAAACCTATTATAAACCCAGGAACTGAAGCAAAAAAGTGTGATTTCAGAAACTCTGGACTAGCTCCAAATACTGATCAACACCAAGACAGTCTAAAGTCTGGAGATCTGTTTAAAGATCCACCATGTTTCTGTGTTAAACTACGATGAAGTAATGTGGCTCTAAAGGTGAGCAAGTATGAACATTTTATCATCTTCACATTAGAAATGAATGGGAGATTTTTCATGTTGTTTATATGATTTTTCTGTAATTCACCTCCACAGACATGTTAAAAATGAAGGAGTCAACATTGATTTTTAACAGGCTTCCTCTCTCGTTTTGTGGATTTAATTAACAACCCACCCCAAAAAAATCAGGGATTCAACTCACTGAGACAAAAAATTTGAAAAATTCAATGAAAAATATTAGCTTTAATTTGTGCCTTGACAGCCACATTTTTGCATCAGGAAAAATAAAAATCCTAGAATTTAATTAAACTGTTTGATGTTTTTACCTTCATGGGGTTTTTGGGCCCATTCAGTTGACCTGGACTCAGTAAACGTCTCCAGTCGGTACTAAACAACAAAAAACAAACCAATAAATAAATAAAGCCTTGTGCATCATGAGATGTGAAAGGACTTTATGTCTAGTTTCTAAAAAAAAGAATTCTACAAATAAAACTGTGGTGTTTGTGTGATTATTACAGATAATTTTACACAACATCCAATGACAACAAAAAGTTCAAGTCATGGATGAAAAGATCGAAGTTCTGCTTCAAATCTGAGTGAGGGCAAAACTTGAACTGTGAAGTGATTTTTAACATGATGTGAGTTTAATGATCAGCAGAGTCTGATTCAGAGAAACTCAACACTGAAAACCTTCATTAGATCCAGAAAAACATTATTATTAGTCCTCAGTGTTTGAAATTGAAATGACGACAGCATCATTTAACACAGCAACGGTGAAATAATCATCAGAAAATAACTCTCAGTGACTGTAAAACTAACTCTGATATGAAATACCACAAGCGTTAAAATTAGACATACTGAAAATGAGACTGAAAAAATGAACAAAAACAAAGTCGTAAATAAAAAATGAACAAAGTAATTAATAAAGCAAATCAAAATGAACAAACTCAATAAAGTGGATTAAAATTATTGCTAAATGTACAAAAATGAATGAAACAGTAAATATAACAAGAAGAAAATCAATAAAATTAACAAAAATAATCTAAATACTGAATAAAATACTCAAATTATATTTTTTGAATGTAAACCTGAGTAATGTTTTTTTTTTCAAAGTCAAAATTTGGGACATTGTCTCGGGATGTGGGACAAAGTGGGTCAAACCTGGTCAGACAACTGATTAAGTATGAAGTGACAGCTGATTAGATAGATTTGATGGCTGTGTGATTGATCACCCTGTAGGTGTTGAACGGCTGCATGTTGGTGATGACTCCATCCTCAGCAGGTTGTTTACTCCAGCAGCAGTTCGCTGATGCATACTCCTTGAAGGCCTTCTGAGCGTCGTCCTCCGACAGAGATGGGATGCTGAAACAAGGACACACAGTGCTGATTGGTTGCTCGGAAAACAAGCCCCGCCCACCAGACTGTGACACACCACTATGAACGGTGTCCTTAAAAATGACAGGAATCTAGACGCTGGGTGATGCAGCTACAAATATTACCAATAATTATCACAATTAAGGTCAAATCATTGTTTGTTTAATCCAAATCCTGGGTCAGAACCCCTGGTCCGGGTCCGGTCCAACTGGTCTGTTTACATGCAGGAGTTGATCCACTTTAATCGCATTATCTGGGCATGTACGTCCCACAATTAGAATTTCAAGTTCAGCTCAGCTAACATGTTTACATGTACCTTTATAAGTCCAGTTTTAGCCAGACAAATGCAATAATTCATTTTTTAAGTGTCATGAAAATGTAGTGATAGTCAAAGATGAAACTAAATGAATATGACATAAAAGACACAAAAATCTAAATGAAAAAAATGGCAACAAGACAAAAATGACGTTAAGACACAAGAAAGTACATGTGACAAAAATAAAAGACGAGAAAAAAAAAGTATGCAAAAATTTCAAGACAAAAAAAGTTGTAAAAGATTTAACAACATTTTAAAAGTTGTACAAAAAAAACACAAGACACAAACCAGTAGAAAAAAACAAGATAAAAATGATGAAAAAGGCACAACAAAATGAAAACTGCAAAAGATGTGATGTGACATTAAGTCATTTAATCACATTCAAAAGGTGGAAGCAGGTGGACATTTAAAGTCACATGTCTGACGTGTGGTCCCGCCTCCTAGTCGTATCATATCTTTGTGGTCATTTAGTCATTGTAGTTAAATCCATTATGAATCAATGTTGACTCAGATATTTTGTTTCCTCTGGTTCGACATGTTTTTATGATGTGATGTTTATGTTACGTGTCCATAATTAGGTCAGTCTTACCTCCAGTCGGCGGGGGCAGGGCCAGGTTGGGGCGGGGCTATAGGCTCCAGTGGTACGGGAGGGGGCAGGTATCCTCCTGTAATAACAACGACAGAGTCACACCTGTCGTTGTGACACCTGCAGGGTTGTCGGTTCCATTCCTCTTACCTCCTCCTGCCACGGTGCCTTCGTACCCAGGGACGGTCCCGAACATGTCGGCAGGTGGGGCAGTGGGGGGTGGATACACAACTGAAATGACAAGAGCAAACGGGTTTTATTAAGCACACCTCAGAGGGCAGGACTTTTCCTGTTACTATGACAACACTATATGTCTGTGAAAAAGTTCAAATAAAATTTTAAAAAACAAAAAAAATATATAAATAGGACATAAAACAGTTAAAAAGTTGAAACAGAAGGACCCAGAGGTAAAAGGTCTGTTCATATTATGAGTCTGTGCTTGTGTACTTTTACTACATTTACTTAAATGAATCAATACTTTTTGTTTTCCCAGAGTATTGGTCCGTCTCCTGAAGTAAACAATGTGTGGATCGTCAGTTTTCCGCCACCTCAGATGGGTCAGTGAATGCCTCACATGTCTCAGATTAGCTCAGAGATTCTTTCAGTTTATTTATATCGACTCAACCTCCACTGGCTGTAGAGGAATTTAAAACGGCCTAAACTGAGCTGCGGGCCGCCAGTTGATCACACCTGCTGCAGTTGGATTCATCAGGCTGTGAGGAAGCGTCTAGATTTCACTCCATCCATCAGCTGAGATTGGCTGTTTTCACATCAGACGGTTTGTCTCTGGGTTCTTTAAAGCAGCAGAATTTCATTCAAATTTAAAATCAGAAACTGTCTCATGTTACACTGACGTTGTAAACGCAACCAGATGAAAACGTAAAAGACGCAACAAGGAAACAACATTAAACATGCAACGAGAAAAAAAATATATAATAGACACAAAATGAAAATGACATAAAAGATACAACGAGGCAACAACATAAAAGACAGAACAACACACAAGATGTAAAAGATGCAACAAGATGTAGCCTAAAGGATAAAAAAGAAAAGAATAAGTAAACAATGTAAAACACGCAACATGCTGTTAAAGATGCAACAAAACATAAATTATGCAAAATGATAACAATGCAATAATACAATGACAATGACACAAAAGACACAAGAAAACAAGACGGAACTAAATGAAAACTATGCTAGAATGTGTTTTGAGTTTATTACTGCATTCACACTGTGAGTTATAATAAAATAAAAAAAATTTAAATCTATTTTCATTTTAGAGATATTTTTAAAGATTATATTAGCATTGAATCATCTTCCAGATTTTACTATCTTTAGAGATTTTTAGCTTATGTTAGCTAATGCTACTTTCAATATTAGCTGGTTTCAAGCTAATGAAAAAGTTTTATATTAACATCCAACTATCTAGTCAATCTATTTTTAAGCATATTTAAGTATATTAATCTTAATTTTCAGATTGTGTGACAGTTTATGTAGATTTTCTATTTTTATCAATTAAATTTGTGTGAATGTTTATTGAGACATTAAACTTTGACAACAAAAGGTTAAATTAGCTAGTGAGCTAATGTTAGATGCTATCTATCAATTGATCGAGGTACAACAACTATAAACAGGACCCAACGGAGGACACGGAGACAGTTTAGCATCATTTTGTGGATGTATTTAGTAAAATGCAGGATGAAGAAAGAACAGCTCATTCATTCATTTGGAGCTGACTGTTTCTTTAATGTTCAGTCCGGGTTAAATGATATGGAGCCCCTTTGGTGACATGTGAGGAAAAACTATTAATGTGTTGCCACGAGTTAGGAAATGTGTGGGCCTGAGTTACTAATGCCCCGTACTAAAACCCCATGCCTTACCACAGGTGTCTGAAGTGTATCACAGTAGTTCATACCAAGGTGAAAATAAAATTAAATTAAATTGAGGTGTTCCATGTTGGTAAGAGCATCAAATCAGTGTGCTACGCTATACAGAAATCTCGTAGGTGAATTGTCTTGTGGTTACGCATTACTAACTCGTGGCCACGCGTTTTTTTTTTTCTCACATGTCACTAAAGGTGCTCCGTAAAATGATGCGTTTCAGATTTTACAGGGTTATGATTCTTCTACATGACACGACCTGATGAGATTATCTATTATGGAACAAACAGAGAAAACAAGTTTCAACCTGAGAAGAAAACAAGTCGACCACATTAAAATATTAGTCACACAGTTGTTGTGCCTTAGTTCGACACCACATCACATTTTAGTGATTTTTGTTCAAATGTAATTAGAAGATGGAAACGTTTCTGCTGAATTTATTAAAAGATAATGTTAATGATTGCAATATTGGCTGAAATGTTCTGTTTTAAGAGAAATGTGTTGTGTGTCATAAGGTTTGTGCTGTATAGAAGCGTTCTGTTGGAACGCGTGTGTAAACCCTGGCAGATGAAGCCTAGGGCCACAGGACTCTTGGTTCAGGTTTCAGGAGGACCGTCTGAGATCTGCAGGATGTTGAACAATCTGAGCATTTCAGTCGTAAATGCTGACATTCACACATGGTTGCATTTCGTGTCCGACTCAGACACAATTCGTCCTGATGATGAGGATGAAGAGACAAGTTCAGACTCAGGTCTCAAAGGGTTTAATCCTTTAACCCCCTGAGCCATGAACCAGGTAAAGGTGCTGCTGTGAACTGTCATCTGTTTCAGGTTCATAAAAGCTGCTGTGAGTATGTGCTTGTGTTCCTTTTCTTCAGTGGTTTTGTTTTACAGTGTGTTTTAGGGTAAAACAGGTGGAATAACAGAAAAAGACAGAGAGGAATTAAAGTTTGACAGGTTTGGACTAAATAAGGCACTAGAATGTACATCAATAAGAGATTTAGGATGTTGAACATGAACTGGAACACACTGAACAACAAATATTTTAATTTTAGAGACTGATCTCATGAAACGGCGTTGCATGTTACACCAGTTCTTATGGCATTTAACGTGCTATACGTACGCATTTTCAAGCTTTCGCATGTTATTCAACACCATTTGATTGCGTTAATTTATGTCAAGATCTAACCCTCTGCACAGTATTTGACACATCAATTCAGGTTGGACAGGGGGCTAATAGCGTGAACATACACAGGGAAAGCTAATAATGCGTACAGACAATACGTCAATTAAAAATGGCGTGTATATTTACGCAAGTCATGAGATCACACTAGAATTTTGGCCCAGTAGTTTTTGTTTTGGGCTGTTTTTTTTTTTTGTTTGTTTGTTTTGTTTTTTTTTAATAAATCAGTCCAGCTGCTTTTTATGACACCTGGATGAACTCCAAAAAGCAGTTACACAGTCAAAACTCACTAAAAACACAGTAAAATAAAATAAAGGAAAAGCACCACAACACTGCAAACAACAGGAAAAAAAAAACTAAAAGGAAAACAGTGTAAAAAAAAAAAAAAAAAAAAAAAAGAAGAAGCCAAAACCTTTCATTTTTATTTTGTGTCAGTCTCACTCATTGCTCTGTTTTACCCCCCATTCCACAGACGGTGGGGGATGTACTGAGCATGCTCAGATGTCTATGGAAAGGACAAGGTCTATTATTCTACCAGCATGTTTAGACATTTTTCTTATTGAGCAAACGGTTGAATTTGTATGAATATTCCAAATAAATCACACATTCAGAACACTCACCACAGACATGTCAGGGCTTAAAGGGTTAAAAGGAAAGGAGACATGTTTTATCATTAACAGCTGGACTTTTACTGGTTTAACACAAAACGTCTGCTGTGACCCAACAAACAACAACACAGACTCACAACCAGCAGACCTACACAAACCAGAGGAAACTACACAAGCTGATCCCATGATGCATTTGGTTTGTGTTGTGTAACATTTATGTACATAGTTAAGCCAGAATGTGGAGACAAAGTTAATATTATGTTAAAGTCTGTCAGGTTTTCAGTGACTGCTGAGGCCTAGAAACACTTTACATTAGATCTGCTTTCATTAAAGTAAATTATACATTGAGCAAATATTACAATAATATTAAAGTAAAAGACACTGAACTGAAGGTGATCAGTATGGCCTATTTCACTCATTACTGCAAAACGGACTTTATTTATCAGTAAATTATGGATCACCATTCAATAAGGAACTGATCACTGATTCTGCATCACATTGATTCTAATCTGATTCAATAGTTTATTGATCCGAGTCAAATGGCTGATCAGTTATTAAAGGTCCTGATATCAATTATTGATCAGCTGACTGACTCTGAAACAAAGCCCGCAATCACAGGTTTTAACTCAGTTTCCCATGAAGCCTGTGTGGATTCCACATGGATCATGAAAGCGGATCAGACCCGGACCCAGACCAGGACCAGGACCCGGACCCGGACCAGGACCCGGACTTGGTGTCTCTGTGTTTGGTGTTTTTACCTGCGCTGTTCATCCTGTTGATCGATGTTCGATCCAAACAAACTGATCACTTTACTCCAGTCCCGTTTCTCCGTTACACTCCACGAGAACGCGCACGGACACGCCGCCGCTGCAGCTCGATGATGCCACCGCTGCGTCAAACCACAGGGCCACTTCCGGTCTGACTTTCAAAATAACAGCACCAGGTCCAGCATCTGTGTCTTGGTTTTGTCTTTTTAAGGCAGTCTTTCAATCACTTCTCAGGCGGCTTCAGGTTGACGTTCATTTACATTAGTCTGAAAATGTCATACACAAACGCCTGTTCAATGGGCTACTACAGAACATGAACAAATGGAACAAGGAATTATACAAATATTTTTATTTATATAATTGACAACAGGCAGCACAAACTACACATAATACAATACATTCATTCATTCATTCATATACGACTTATATTAGACGGAATCAATCATCTTATATCAGATTCAGTAAAGTTTAGACTCATTTTATTGAATGAAGACAAATATTCATCAGGATGGCGAAGCTTTTATTTTGTCTTAATGACACTCTACTTTCTGTATTGGGTTTTTGTCAGCTTCACACCTGGAATGTATCACAGAATGTGGACCACGCCCCAGTTTGATCCAGATCACAGGGCTCAGATGTAAAAAAAAAAAAAAAAAAAAAAAAAAAAAAAAAAAACAAAAAAAAAAAAATTGTA
>JAPQRP010049387.1:2814-13639 GCA_037367295.1 Apogon hyalosoma | reverse complement strand
TATATATATAAAATAAGAAAAAATAGGCTCTATAGCTCACTGGCATGTTCTATCAAGAATCAATAACAACTTGACATTGTGAAGTTGTCAGGTTCTGCTATGTTAGAGTTCTGATGCAGGAGATCAATGTCCCAATAGAAGTGGGTGGTACTTTTCCTTGAGAATAACTCAATAAATTAAATGAAAGTCCATATATGACTTCCTATCAGTGCTCAATAATAACTATATTCATATCTGGTACCATTTCCATGTTAGAAGCCATCAAAATATGGTCCATAATAAGTAAAGGCACATTTTTAGTATTTCAAAAATTTGTCAAAAATTAAAAAAATTAAAATGTCTCAAAACTGTGAACAAAATTTGGAAAAAGTGTCCCAAGGAAGCTACATATAAAATTTGAAATAAATCTGACTGGTAGTTTCATCAGAGAAGGAAGTGCTAACAAAGGCGAAGATGACAATGGCAACAGTGTTTATGATGACAGTGACAACGACGGACGCAGCACCTTCACAGTAGCTCATGGTCCATTGGCCAGTGAGTTAATAATATATAGACAGTAAAGATGAATTGATTTTTAAAGGCCAGTATAATAGCGATAATTTGGAGAAGGGAAAAGCTGATTTATCCTCCCCAAAAAAAGGAGAAAACAACATTGCACCTGGATAACTGTCCAAATGCACATTAGATTTAAAGTAATGAGTCAATAAATGCAGAACCGCACCTTAAACTAGTGAAAATCCAGGAGGGGATAACTTTTTTTGTGTGTGTGGTTATTTTCCTTTACAGTAGGTCATTCAACTGGAAAAGCCTAATGTTAGCAACTGGCCACTAGTGAAATCAAATTTTGCATCTAACAGTAATTTGTAAAATGTCCTTTTGCTGCTAATTTACTGGTCCAACTGACAAATGTAATATTTCTTGACAAGTATCTCTTGTTGTTGTTAATGAAATACTCAAAATATAAAGATTAAATTACAAAATGTGACTCACCATGGATCAAAGTCATTTAGGGTAAAACTAATTTTCTATTTTTAGGTTGTTTTTCATGTACTAAACATTAATTTATTCATCAGGCACCAGCACACAGACCAGCTTAATGATCTGAGACTGACCCACTTGGCCCCATGGCCTATATTGTGTAACTGCCAAAAATGTATTTAGTTCAGGTCAATCTCATTCAGCCTAAATGAGCCCAAACAAGACTGTTGTGAAATAAAATACTGGCCACAAGGAAAATCTGTCTCCACAGTGAACGGTGAAATAAGGGCAGTGCTGTCACCAGTCACTCACTGATCTGTAGAAAATCAATTAACCCTTTACTGTCTGGAGTCACAGGTGCTCTAGGACCTTTTAAGTGTTCAGTTTGTGTTTCTAAATGGTAAAAGGTCTCCTCATTATTATTAATGGCTGCCTTTAGAGGCCTACAGATACCGAAGAGTTTGAACCATCCCTGGTTCATTATACTTTAAGAGACAGGATTTCATGCAATAACCACTCGTATTATGTAACTGAGTTGTGTTAAAATGTCAAATACATATTTATTTATTTATTAATCAATTTTCACTCAGGTGTGAACATAATTGGTGCAGACTGGTTGTAGTGTTTTCACTTTTGTGTTCATTTTTGTATTTTCAACTATTTTGAAATAATAATAATAAGAAGAAGAAGAAGAGGAAGAGGAAGAAGAAGAAAAAGAAAAAGAAGAAACGTATGAGGCTCTCTATTAAATGCAAACTGTCAAAAAACGAATGTCACACTTGTAATAAAATCTGACTCAAGAAAACAATCATGTTGGTTAATTTATTAAACAAATTCTGAATTGACAAAACAGACCAGTGCACAGAAAAAAAACAAAACTTTGAAACAGCGAATGCTTCACTTTATGAATGACCTAAGATATGAGTACACTGAAATTAAGACATTTGGCATTTATATTCACACCATAAATATCAAGACCTAAACATTGCATTAAAGTTCAGCGATAAAATGTCTTTTACATACATTATGTATTGACAGTATGAATACACTGCCTCACACATATACATCAGATGACACTTTTTTCTCAGTGGACATTATTTACATTAATTCAAACAACCTACTGTATGTTACAGAGTAAACACATTGCTCTGCAAAGTTCACAGGCTTCAGGTAATAATTTTACTGATGTGACAAATGAAGAGGTTAACAGTAAACAGTATGTTCGCACAGACATTGCTGTTTCTTAAGCAAAACATGTAAACATTTGGTTGTGGAGATCCATCTCATCATCCTGCAGGACAAAACCCTTGATCTGACTCTACATTTGTAATTAATCCCCCCGTTCAGTCTATATAAAATCCACTACATCTCTGATTCAATAACACAACACCTTTTAAGACTGCGTTTCTGAGAGGAAGCTGCCTACATTCTTTTTTATGTGCTAATATTGTGTTGTTTTAGTTCCTGTCAATAATAACCCTCTTCTTATGCCAAAAGTAAAAGTATTTCAAAGATGGCAGATTGCTATTTCATATACAGCAGATAATCTACCAGTTCCATGATTGATCAAGACAAAAAAAAAGTTGTCTTAATCAATAAAAATGCTGTATTTAAAGCATTAATTTAAATACATGCTGTGGCTTATTCTTGTAGACAACCAAGTGCAGAGTCACTGTTTTGCAACCGGAACAATGTCGACCAAAACCATTGACACTTGTCGTTGCCCTCAGGAAGTGCTGCTTCTCTTTCTGGTCCTCGGCCGTCTCTTTAGAATTTCTTCTTCTTGGTCGCTTTCACAATCTCTCTAAAAAAGCAAAGGTGTGGATTAGGTTACTATGTACAATTTTAAAGGTCTGCAGCTGGAAGATCCCATAAAATAAACTTATCAGATGACCAGCTCATTAGTTCACATAAATAATTTAACCCATAAAGACCAAGCACTACTTTTATGTCAGTTCCCAAATAAAATATTTCTATATCTAGCCTTTTGTAAATGCTTTGTCACCATTTATTTATAATGTTATCCTCTATATTTTGGATTTCATCAGTATAAATCCAGTATTTTCCTGAATCTAATTTATTGATCATGAAGATGTTCATAAAAGTTCAGAGTAAAGTTGAGGGTTATTATATCAAAAGCAGAGAAAACGGCAAAAACTTTTTCAATCAAATATATCATTAACTGAACATAAACCAAGCATTTCCATCCACTGTCGTTGATCAAATTCCATGGATTTTACTGGTGAATTAATTGTAGAGGATGACAGTGTTTCCATGGCAACTATGGAGCCTCTGAGGGTCATATCTGATGACCATGAAAAGATAACAAACTGCATTTTACATCAGCTATTTACATGGATTGATAGAATTAATGGATCAAGAGGCATTAAACAGTTTAGATCAGTAGAGAGTTTTGGTCGGTGATGGATGTTTGGGTCTTTATAGGTTAATCATTGAGGCCAGATAATATAAGATCTAATTGCAGTTAGACTTTAGTCCAAATGAGCTTTTTGTTGTGTGTTCTTACCCCGTCCTGCTCAGGCAGCTTCTGGCCCTTCTTCATGATGCGTGTTAAGTGGTTGCACAGGGCGACAATTCTGAACGACAACTGAAGAACATGCAAAAAACAAACACAAATTAAATCAAGAGTTGCGTTTTTGATTTCGATTAAAAATGACACCTCTAAATACTTTACCTTCCACCTGCGTCTGGCATATTGTCTCTTGAAGTTCTCCAAGTTTACCACTGATAACCTTTTCACCATGGCTTGTCTGGAATTCAGAGGCTGCAGAGACAAAATGAGGGATGAAATGGCAGAGGAGGAAATAACACAGAGGAATTCAGTCTAATGTAAACATTTGAGATACAACAGGAAATATATAAGAATGTAAAAGTTCAACACATGTGGATGATGCACATTTATTTCAGTGTTTTTGACAACAGTGAAAAATATCAGTGCACATCAGAGGAAAACCAAGAGTGAGATGAGTATATCTGTTGATGTGCTAAAATACAGTGAGACAGATTTTAAACGAATTACATCTTATCATAGATGTCTTCTAGTTTACAAAGAACATCTCCAAGAAAGAAATAAAAATTAAATAAAATCATAAATACAATCAACCTTCTGAAAAAGTGCACATTGACTATAAAAAAAAATCCTGAAAAAAGTCACTTGTAACTTTAAAAATGGATAACCATTGTAGAAAAAAAGACCATAAATATGCTAAAAAAAAAAAATTAAAATGTGGAATGAAAAAATTCAGTCAATCAAAAAATGTTCTATTACTTTCAGTTAGATTGGCACTCTAAAAATACATGCACCATAGTCCCTTTGCTGAATCAAATGCCATATTTTAATAGAAAAAGTAATAAAAAAAAATAAATTAAAAGAGTCTGTGATCTGGCCATGTGCCATCTGCTCCAAAAATCACGTCATCCCTGAATCCATGACCAACACTTCTGTCAAGATTGGTAAATGGTAAATGGACTGCACTTATATAGCGCATTTTATACACTTTCATGGTGCCCAAAGCGCTTTACAAAGCCTCACATTCACCCATTCATACATACACCCATACACCAATAGGCGGTGTTGAAAATCAGTGCAGTAGATTTTTGTGTAATCCTGCTGACAGACAAACAGTCCCTCGGTTCCTTCAAGGAGGTAAAAATTGCAGTTTGATGCCATTATTTTCTTTGATTATGACAAAGTAAAAGAAACAATCGTTGCTGAAAGTCATTTTCATTTTGATTACATAAAACAAAATAAAAAACTGCTGAGCTGATCAGGAACAGAGTAGTGAATAAATAAATGCAGTTTCATGAAAAAAAAAGAACTACTACTAATGTACCATGATTGTACCATTACATATTATGTAGTGCACAAGAAAAATTATGAAAGCAAAGAAAATGTAAAGACAATAGAGCTATACATTCAAAAGTTTGTGCTGCTGAAAAAAAAAAACTCAATGTGTCGTCTCACATTGAAAAATATGTTAAGATTTGTTAAAGTGTGTCTTCATTTGTGTGTGTTTTATCCAGACTCGCTGTGCGGCTGTATGGGTTCAGGGCCCAGCTCCGCTCTGCAGGACTGATGCAGCAGCTCCCTCAGCGCCTGCTTCACATCTGCGTTCAGACTGTTGCCGTGCAGGCCGCCGTTGGCTCCGTCCGGATGCAGAGAGCTCAGCACCTCCTGCAGCCACTGCAGCTCAGAGTTCAGCTCCTGTCTCAGAGCGTCCAGCTGGCTCTGCCTCTGGTGGTATTTCCCGCTGATACTCTCTAAACTGGCATCAATGGCTTTCATGTCCTCCTGCAGTAACTTCCTCCTGGCCTCCACTTTACGAAACTCATATCGGACCTGGGAGAGCTGCTTCCTTGCAGTCTCACTTTCCTCCTTGTACCATGCCTCCTTGTCATTGTAGATGGCGAGCAGGGCGTCTATGTCCCCCTGCAGGGTGTGACGGGCTCCTGCCACCTCTGACAACCCTGTCTCCATCAGGCTGATGTCCTCCACCACTCGGGCAAAGTGCTCAAAGTTAGCATAAGTGTTGTTCTGGGCCATGCTGGAGTGGGACTGGATGGTGTACTCCTTTAGGCGCTTCGTCTTCAGGGGCTCCACTTTCTTCTCAGCCTCGACCGTAGACCCATCTTCCATGTGGTCACAGGACTTCAGATAAAGGGTGGAGGGACACAGTAAGAGGATGTCTCATGGTCTTTGAAACACTCCAGCAGACGTGGCACTGTAGGGTTAGTGTGTGACCCTACGGCAAAAGCCATGGCAGGTAACAGCAACATTATGTTTCCAGGCTTCATGCGTAGACTCCACAGATAAACACCATTCACATGCATCTCAGCAGCCAACACTGGAGGAGACTCCTTCCACAATACAGGATGTTTGTTAAATGTCCATGCCGTTGAAAAAAAAAACATTAGTGATCTTAGTTCCGTTTATTCAGGTGATTCTCTTAAAAAGTTGACTACAGCAAGATGCCATAGCAGATACATGGAGATAAATGTGTTGATGGGTGAAAGGTTAAAAGTATTCCCAGAAGAGGGGTGTGGTGCAGTGATGAATATAATATACAGAAACTGGAGAATATGTTCAACAAGCCAGAACAAATATACAGTTAGTGGGTGTGAACTCTGGGATTTTTAGCCTGTGGACAAATGACTTCACATATTTAAAGAGTCTGTCTTTAAGTCAGTAAATTACCTTGCTGTTTTATGTTACCTTTGGTATTATCTGTTAAATGTCATTAACATGTTTGGGTGTGGTGCTGACATTAGTCACACAGAATAGACAACCATGCTATAAAACAGCATAAATGGTGTGCATACCTTTATCCATGGGTGGTTGAGGGCATCTTGTATCGTCAGCCGTTTCCTAAAATGGATGAGAGAAGATGACAGATATTGCAGCTGAGTAAATAGTACAACTGAGCATGATGAGCATTCTTACATTAGGGCGTGAATCTCTGTGGGGACATCGCAAAAAGGAAAACTATCACAGAAATATTCAGTTTCCTGGATGTAATTTTAATTGAGTATAAGAACATGATCACATGTATCAAAGAGGATGAGGTTTCTTTAACTATGGTATTTAGTTCAATGTGCAAACAGTGTTTATGTAGCTGATTTTATTAACCATATCACATGATGTAAAAATCTGTCTCAAACAAAAACAAACGCAGTTAAATCCTTGCTCCAGATTTCAGGCTGCCCCTTGGTTTGGATTAGAACTGGGCCTTCAATGCGCTTAGGATTTATTACAGTGAAACCTCTAATACTGGGGTTTGTGTTTCAATTAAGAGACTTGACCTTTGACCTTCAGACATTCTGCAGTTTATTAAAGACCCTTTTTTTTTTTTACCTTGTGTCCTTTTCCAGGAGCTGTCTGATGAAGCTCTTAGCCAGCTCACTTGTGCTGCTGAAGAGCTCTTCATCAAACTCATAGTTCATCGCTGAGATGTTCCCCAGCGTCTCCTGCTTCGTGTCCCCGAGGAAAGGTGACGCGCCGCTCAATCTGAGAAAGAATCACAAACACGCACATGCTCGCTTAGACCTATGTCGATCATCTGTTTAGGTAAATTAAGATTCCCACTCATAATCGCAAATCAGCCCAACTTACAGTATATATGTGATGACTCCAATGCTCCTGTGAAAAACAGCACAAGGTTAATCCAAAGTTATGCACTGCAGCAGTCGTATGGAAGGCAGCAGAGTCAGATGTAATTAAAGGCTCTTACCACATGTCTGCCTCCAATCCCAGTGGCTCATAGTTGACTATCTCTGGGGCTGAAAATAGACAACAAACACTCCTGCATCACAATCACTGCCAGGCCAAACACAAAAGCCTCCTCTTAAAATGTCCTTCAGTGTAAACAATATCTCTGTCATCTTCAAAACCTTACCCACGAATTCAGGTGTCCCGAAAATGTTTTTGAAATCTGCACCGGCTTCTATTTTATGAGCGAGACCGAAGTCAATAAGCTTGATGCGAGGCAGATGAACGTTCCTATCCAGCAGCATTATGTTTTCAGGCTACAAAGCACAAAGGGACATCGGTCGGCAAATTATATCAAGATTGAAAAAAAAAAAAAAACACATACAAACACATTTTGCATATTTTCATACCAATTCAAAATGTAAGTTACCTGATTACAGCATCCTTTAGGTTAAGCATTAAAATAAATATATCCATTAATTTCAGTGTGTAATATTAAAACATATAACACATAAAATGCAGATGAATGAAATTTGGAGACTTTTACAGGTTCAGAGACATTAACGTGACTCTTTGTATTCCTATAACTATGCAAAGGTCAGTTATCACACTTGCATGACAGTTCTAACACTTTTCTCACCCATTAACCTTCAGATTTCACAGAAAATGTTCTAATTAGTGCAAGCCTCAAAAGAGTCCTTCACTGTTCTTTTTCCTTAACTGCCAAAGAAAAACAAGCTGCAGAAGTAAGGAGAAAAAAACAGGACAGTAACTCTCGGAGTGAAACGTGGGCGACAGTGCTCTGAAAGCGAAGAGATAACCTTGTGGTGTCTGTATCTGAGAGTCTGGATCTCAGCCACTGAAACAGGAAGGATGTGTGATTCAGAATAGCAAGACTCTACCGACACATACAATAGACAGCTGCTATATGTGATGGTAAGTCATGCTCGACCTTGCATGAATGTAAAGCTTTGTAGTTGTGGCAGTGAAAAAATCTCACCATCAACACAAACCAAATATAATTTCACATGTGATGGACGGACAGCTCTGTTGCACCTTTAGATCAAAATGTGCGATCCTCTTGGAGTGGAGATACTGAACGCCATCAAGGATCTGTTTGATGAACTGAGTGGCCTCCTCTTCACTCAGAGACTCCTTCTGAGCCAAGAAATCAAACAGCTCTCCCCCAGAGACCCTGTAACGAACACAAACACAGAGTGACTCATAATGTGGGCTCAGATCATCCGGACCAAGCACTCTCTTAGACATTATCTCAAGTGTGTTCTCAAGATTTGGATGAGCACATTCAGGATGCCTTACATGTTTGTCTCTGCTAACAAGTATTTCTGTTTTGAGGTTACTTCGCCCTGTGTATGAAAGAATCATTGTGGCGTCCTTTGACCGGCAGACAGCCAAAAAAACATGATGTTCCTTTACATTCATACAAAGAAAACATAATTGACTGAATGATGGTAAGAGAAACTGGTCTGACAGTGATTTCATCCTTGCTTTGATTGGATTGTACTGTCAATTAGTCCTAATTGGACCCTCCATGTTCCAGGCCGCTTTGGACCCAGATGGGGCCCCTTGAGGCCCCTTTTCAACTGAAGATTTATTGACTCTGTGAAAGACATTTAGTTCTATCTGACACGTGACCCTGGAAAAAGGGCTTTTTTAAGCAAACACAGGTTCGACAAACAATCTCTGAACATGGGAATAAACTCACTGATTCAACTTTCTACACAGAAACTGCACTGTGCAGTCAAAATATCTCAAATAAAACCGAAGCACTTACTGTATTATAATATCCAATACAATTTGCTTGGTAGGGCTTAAACATTAGAAGAAATGTAGCCTGGGTATAATTTCAATACTTTCATTATTAAGACTGAAGTAATTCAGTAACTTGGAAATCACAAATGGAACTACATTTTATTGTATATAAGTCCCCATGAAATCACATTCGAGTGTCTTGTGTAATATGTTTTGCACCTATAGTCATCTGTACACCAGTATCTGGCCAAGCTATGACAAAAAATATTTAGCACACATTCAAAATTTTATTTTAGAGTTTGTATATTCCAAGAAAATGACTTAACCTGCACTCAGTAGAAATTATACCAATCCAACACCTGCTGTTAATGAAGGATCTCACAAAACTAGTTCATAGATCTATTAAGTAGAGGGCCTATGAACGACACTCTTTGGACAAAAATATAAAAACACCTTATAGAACTTCTGATTCCTGTTAATTTGCAGTGTTATGATAAAATGTTCATGTCAGTTGAAGTCAATAAACAATCAGTATTTCATCTTGTTTGACTTCCTGATGAATGCTTGAAGCCAAAACGCTTTGAAGTGTTTTTTAAGGTCTATACATGACCATGCCATTAGAATAAAGGCATTTTCATGCTTAAAGAGAGTGCCATGGAGTTTGTTTCCTGTTTTTCATCTACTTTATGAATGCCTTTTCCCAAAGAGCACCTCAAACAAACTCTTTTTTGGGTCCTAGAAGCATTCCTTCCCATGATTTTTTGAATATTTAATTTCTGTTTAGTGCAAATTGAGTGAGAACTGAAGACACTAGATGGTTACTTGTGGTACAAAATTGTTATTTGTGGTCAAAATTGGACAAGTATGTCAAAAATCTAGAGGCAGGGAAAAAAAATTAAATGAAGTCAAAACAACCTGTAATGCATTTAGTAAGTGTAGATGAAACACCTGAATTCAATGTGCCACCATATTTTTGTCCATACAGAGTAACAGGCAGCTGCATCTCTGGGTCATTGGTGGGTCATATAAACATGCAAAAGCACTTCACCGGCTTTTTCCACATAGACTGTAAATATGAGGATATGTGATGTATTGTTGAATAATGCAGTGACTCACAGTTCGAGGATAAGCACTACATCTGTGCGGTTCTCGTACACGTCGTGAAGGGAAATGATGTTGTTGTGTTGGATCTGCTGCAGGATGGCTACTTCCCTCTCAATCTCCTCTCTTCTTACACCTCGTCTGCTGGCCCGACTCTGACGTTTCTTGATGAATTTGGCTGCATATTCCAGACCTGTGCTCTTCTCTATGCAGCGCTTCACGATTGCAAACTGTCCACTGCAGACAAAAAGCAAAAATGGATATTATTTAATACTACTACTACTGTTGATAAATTATTTTTCAATGTGGTTAACCTTGAAAACATCAATATTCATTTTAAGTTGCTTGTTTCATTACTGAGCATATTTAAGCATCATTTTTATACATTTAACATTACTGGGAATCCTAAATTATTAAAAAAAGGAAGGAGCTTGGGTGAAAATAGATATCACACAGGAAGTCATGTGTCAAAAATGGTTGAAATATAATAGTATAGTCCATCACTTCCTGTTTTCTAGTTAAACAGAGAACAATCAGACAAGCCAGCAGAGTCAACAGAGCTGCTGTCCTCCCACTACAGTAACTGCCTGGACACATTTCTAGTCGTCCTCCTGAGATCATTCCACTGAAAAAATTCCAAAAACTTGGAATATTTCACAACAGAGGTGTGGCTACAGGCAATCTCTGACCAGATCACTGTCTCTCATAGAATCGAATCGAATCGAATCGAATCGAATCGAATCGAAT
>JAPQRP010049386.1:0-13644 GCA_037367295.1 Apogon hyalosoma | reverse complement strand
CACACACACACCTAACACCCCCTTCAACAGTAAATCGATCAGTGATGCTCCCCTCCTGTCTGAAAAACGACTGCTCTCCTCCAGCATCCTCGCCAGGACAGATAATCTCTCATCAGGCGCAGTTGGATGTGAAACAATTTGTTCTCGGAGAAGGAGCCACTAACGACCTAATCAAGCTATCAAGGCGGAAGAAGATTGCCGTGTGACCTGGACCATCCATCTGCCGGGGTGCCTTTTAATCTCATTCTCATTACTGGCTGCAACAGTAGAGCCGCGAATAAATAATACAAGGAAATAAATAAATAAGGCCGGGCCTGCTCCTATCCTAAATAAAATTAACACCCAATTTTCTCATTGAGTGTAATTAGTTAAATCAGACGCTGCTGCTGCTGCTGGAGAGACGCAGGGAGTTCAAATGAAATAACTACATTGAATTTATTAGCACGGGTCAATAGCGCTGCTCCCCCGAGTCCCGGTAGTTTAATTTCCCGTGATATTTGCCCGCCTGCCCACCATCGATTGGGCCTGAAATTAACTTATTTTTCAATCAGCCTCGGCGTGCCCCAGGGTCGCTTCTCCTCAGCTTCCACACTGGCTTCTTTTGAGGGGCAGAGAAGCAATTTCTCATAAAAAAAAAAAAAAAAAGAAAAAGAAAAAAAAATCTTGTATGGAATAAGGGTTATCATCAGAATTACCAGAAAAAGGAGTCTGAAAACGGTTAGATCGTTTTAAATTTAATATCTTTCCCGCCACTTGTGTCTTTTTTTTTTTTTTTTTTTTTTTGCTTGGCCCCCTCCTCTTGCTTCCTCACAGAGCCATCAGAGGTGCCTAAGTAGAGTGTTTAACAATCCTGTGTTGTGCTATACAATCAATTTGGCCTCTGTCTGAGCTGACAGATAGCCTGCAGGGCTTCAGGCAGTTGTTGGCTGTGGCCAAGTGAAGTGTCTTGACGTGTCAAACCATCTATAATGCCACCACAGGAAGCTGGAGATAAGCCCTGACAGGAGGCAGAGATCCTTCACACCTGTAGCCGGTGGCTTATGGGAAATCAATGGATGAATGAATCAAAATGGAGCAGCTGTTATCTTAAATTAGTGTGAATTACACATCACAGTCCAATACAGCATTATACTTTATAATAACTGCTAAATGGCTATCATGGTTTTCATGCACAGAGGAAAACAGATGTATATTACAGTATCATAAAACCACACTTCAAACTGTGTTATCATTTACAAAACTTTTACACATCAGTTATGAGTAAAGTTTATGAGTTGCCAGGTTCTGAACAGGCCTCGTGACTGATCAAACCCAATTATCTCTAATGACTTGGAGCAGATTTGGAGCATAATCCTTTTATTAACATATTAGCCATTTAATAGTAGAACACCAACATTAAAAAGACAGGATCTTTCACTACCTGGCAACTAAAACTGTTCCTTTTAATGCCTTAAACCTATTGTGAAACATTTGGAAATGATCCAAATCTCCACAAAGTATCTCATCAGAAACGTGTTGGATCTTACTCGTGACTAATAAGTTTCAAGGTGTAACTCTAGTTCTCGCCAACTGTAATACAAAAAAAACAGAACTGAGACATTATTTACTGTTGCAAACTCTTATATTTAGCAACAATTGAGAATTCGCTCTTTGTCATATTTCAGTCAAAAGTTATGAGGATCAATGAGTAAAACTTCCATTTTCTAACAGGAAATAACACCTGATCCTACAGAAACAATGGACCAAACTTTGTCTCATTGTAATGCCAGTTGTTTTGGTTACCTGTGCTCTGCTAACTGTTTGCTGTCATGTCTCAGGTATGGTTTCAGAACCGCAGAGCCAAGTGGAGGAAGAGGGAGAAATGCTGGGGTCGCAGCACTGTGATGGCTGAGTATGGGCTGTACGGCGCCATGGTGAGGCACTCCATCCCCCTGCCCGAGTCCATCCTCAAATCGGCTAAAGACGGCATCATGGAGTCCTGCGCGCCCTGGCTGCTCGGTGAGGCTTCCTGTAGAGTTCTTGAACACATCTTAACACCTGCAGCAATGCATGCACCATCACTTGAAAATTATTACCGCTGACATAGTAATCATTTGATACCACAGTATATTTGCAGGCTATTTTGCACAAGTATGGTTAGCTTTTTTGCTGAGATGGCAAACATTATAACAAATGTATTCATCCTCTCCCCTGGTCATGCATTGCTATTCTCCATTTAAACATTATATTCTAAACTAGTACTATTTTTGCTTGCTATTTCCAGTCCAAGATGGCTTACCAATCAACAGACGCTATTCTAAATCTGAATACCCGCAACTCTTTGCAGGGATGCACAAAAAGTCTTTGGAATCAGGAGCTCCCCCGTCTACAGGAAAGTCTGACGCACCCCAGCAGCCGAGCTCTCAGAGGCCGGAAGACGCTGAAGGGGAGGAGAAGAGGTCGGAAGGGAAGTCCACCATTTCTAAAGAGGAACTGAGGGAGAACAGCATCGCTGCACTGAGGGCCAAGGCGCAGGAGCACAGTGCCAAAGTGTTAGGGACAGTCTCTCATGACAGACTGATGGAGGGCAAACAGGAGAGACATGCAGCTGAGGAGAAACCTGGAGATCCCCTGAGTCCACCAGAGGAGGCCAAAAGTCCTTAGAGACTCTCAAGATCCTGAAGACTGTTATTCTCTTGAGTGAATGGCTGCTTTCAGCATGGACTCTCCTGACGTAACACACTGTCCTGCAGGTCCGCTGTGCATTGAACTCATCCCTCATAAGCCGACCTGCATCTGGACTTTTTCTAGAAGACGACTCATCTGGCTGCACAGAGAAAGCAAATGCACTTTTCTTGATTTACCATCCAAACTTACAGTTTACGTACAGTTGTTGTGGCTTATGCGTAGTAGAGAAGAAACCTTATCTGACTGAGTGGGTGTAAAGTATTAATGTTGGTGTATATAGATTCCACAGTTGTGTACACAGCCAGATGAGTAAGGTTTTATCCAGTATATCCACGTCACCACACTGATGAAGACTGACCAATGAGGAGTCTACATTTCATTCTCGACATTCATTTAATGTCTGTTTAAATTGCTTGTACAGTTACTAAATGGTGACATTTGAAGTGAAAACCATCCCACCGACAGACTCTTTTAAGAGACAGAAAGTAATTGTTGTCCTATACTGCACTGTATATAATTGATATATTAATCTCTCTTACAAAGGCACAATTTTAAATATGTTTTCTTGTAGTCTTGAAAAATGTTTGTGTTTTTATTTCAAAGTATGTATAACTAAAAATATAAAGCAAAAAATAGAAATCCTTTTATTAAATGCGACTTCTTGGTGTCCATTATTCTACTCTCCTTCCATGCAGATGATTTTAAGATATCGCCCCATACTGTTTTTCATACTTTTATGCACTGTCTGACCATGTAATAAGCATTGGTTTAAGTCTTAAACAACATGAAGCTGCCCTCGCTGTTGGAACAGCTACTTGTTGTCACTTGATGCTCTGCTGGCTTGGCTCATTAGGAGACAGTCTCCGGCTGCATGCTTGGGTTAGTCCCTATAATCCGTTGCAGTTGAGAGCCTTCAATTTCAGATTAAACTAGGGGACCAGTGCTTTTGGGACGGTAGAATGAGTGAAAGCACCCCCAAGCACGATGACCTCAGCTTGAATTCAAATCACTTTGATAGATGTCATTATCAGGCAACACTCAAGCTGTTTCATCCTCTTATCTAAATACTTAGCCAAACTGTTTTCTGTGTTGCCAGTCTTCATCCTCTGCTCCTGCATAAAGCTTTGCACCATACCCCTTGAACTCACCATATCTGCATGTCTGCATTAGTTGTAATCCATTTCTCATTTTACACTTCATCCTCAGTTAGCTAATGGAGCCTCCTAATGAGTTAAACATTTGGGTTCTATTCCAATTAAACAGAGAGCAATTCCAAAGGGCAAGGGACGACTATTATCAGTCTGCTGCTGCATAGCTCGGCACTGAATGGCTCTCAGATTGGTAACATAATGTCACTGGATGGGAAAAAAGGTTGCTAATTACACTGTGGACAGAGAAAAGTATACAAATACTCATTAATGATAGCTAGAAATTGGATTTGCATGTATAAGGGTCACAGAAATGCTAAAAAAAAACCCCAAAAAACCAAAAAACAAATTAGGGAATAAGGCTCATTCTTAGAAGACACTCCAGAATGTATAAAAAAAAAAAAAAAAAAAAAAAAAAAAAAAAAGCACAATTTAAGAGCTATGAGAATGAAAATGGAAATTTGTGAATTAATGTACCCATGCAAAATACAGGCAATAGACAGGGCAGAGGTGACAGGAATTTAATATCTTGTTTGACGTACACTTGATTAAAAACATGTTTGCTTATCCTGCATGATGTACTTGACATCATTTATTAACCCATAAAGACCCAAATTTCTATCACCAAACAAAACCATCTACTGATGTAAATGTTTAGTTCCCGTTGATCCATTAATCCTATCAATACATGTAAATAATTGCTGTAAAATACAGTTTTTCATCTTTTCATCATCCTCAGATATGACCCATTTGGACGTTCAGAGGCTCTGTAGTGAATGTGGAAACACCATCATCTTTTCCATGGAGTTTGATCAATGACAGTGGATGGAAAGGCTTGGTTTAGTTTTAGTTAATGACATATTTGACAGAAAAAGGTCACTTTTTCTTCAGTTTTCTCTGTTTCTCATATATTAACTCTCAACATTAAGCTGAGCTTTTATGAACATCTTCATGATCAGTAAATTATGTACAGGAAAATATATAATTTATCCTGATGAAATGTAAAACACAGTGAATAATATTATAATAAATGGTGAAAGATCCCTTAAGAAAAGTTAGATATAGAAAAACATGTATTTGCAAACTGATACAAAAGTCACTCTGGCTCTATCTATGGGTTAAAGGTTGATCTTATTACATTCTTATTTTGTGGTTCTGCTGCTAAACTTCATATGCAATTTTTCCACTTATTTCTTTTCCTAACAACAACTTGACTGAAACCTGAAGTTCTTTGGATCTAAACCAAGACAAAACCTGACTGAAACTTTCAACTGATAACTTCCAGAGGATACTGACAGAAAGCATATCTTAAAACATTTCACATTGGACAGCCCTTCAATAAAACGGCAATAAAAGCATCACAGATTGTGTTTAATTCCACCTTCCCTTTAAAGAGGGAATTCTCATGGAACTCAAAAACCATGTGAGTGAATGAAATAATTTGCAGTAGAGTGAGTCCTCACCTCCATGGACCTTCAGCCCAATTCAGTTATTGAGGCCAAGACATACACAGAGTGAGGATTATTCCTCTAAAGCTATTTAATCCCCTGAGAGTGGAATAGAAGGTTATGATAGATCAGATTTGGTGAAGATCAAGCTGTTTACATTAGATGTGAGGAGGTAATTCACAGTATCCCTTATGATGGACAGTCGGCTTGTTGAAGACCATCATAAGATCATCTCAATCCACGCAAAGTAAGATCAGGGGAGGTTTATGGAAAGATTCTGACTAATGCAATATTAACATTCAATTTCTTTTTGATGCAGTTAGAAGCGGTATGATTCCTCTGGTGAAATTAAGTGCATGTTGATCATTTTGGGGGAGGCCCCTGGCTCCAGTTGAGGCAGAATCAAAGACATGGAGCAGTGAAATGTGGTGTTGGTCTGCCCTCTGCTGCATAGAGATATCAGTGCATCTGAAACTGAAGCGTGTCCCGGATAATTTAGAGCTGCCAGTTGTTAAATTGGAATCCTTGAAATTCAAGAAAATATAGAGATGAGATGATGATAAGAAATTGCAGGCTAAGCTAAACTTTACAGGTAACTGTATAAATATAACATATGGACCCACAGTAGTGTGCACAAGTCTTAGCCTTAGCTATGCTGTTTTTACACTGTTGTAATGAGAATAATCTCTGTTTCCCAGTCTCTTTATTAAAATACAAGGAAATAGAAGGAAATATTGTCCACATTTAAAAACGTAAAAATATATATATACACGACTTCTACAGGAAACAGTATTTAGTGTAATCTCTGTTCCCATGATAAAAATGGCCCAAATGATAAGAAACAGACATATGTTTGATGAAATCGGGTGTAAAAAACTAACGTATTAATTCAGTAAATTTCAAAATGTCTGCAAAGAAGAATTCAAGACATGATCACATTAAATCCAAGTCAAGTTTTCAAATCCAAGTTTTTTTCTTTTTTTCTGAAGTTCTTATTTGTCTGTTGTATCAAGTTACAAACACTGAGAAATGTGTTCATGCATTATAATATATCATGGTAGTCTTCCCAAAACAATAAACCCTGTTGCACAATACTGTTTATTAACTGTTTTTTTTTCTCTCTAAAATACAAATATTCATGCATGTTTTTGTCTTCTAATGTATTTCTATGCATGAAACAACTTTTCCACACACGGTTGTCTTAGGTTCATGACATGGGATTAGTCTATTTCTCATTACTGCATCCAAATCAAATGACACAAACCTGCTATAATAATACAGCTGAACTGTATGATTCAAGTCTATTCATTTATACATAACATGGACAAAAAAGAAAAGAAAAGAAAAGAAAAGGACACGTCACACTACAGCTTGCTGTTGATTTGAAATGTTATTGTGATAAAATGTTTCTTTCTGAGTGAGAACTGAAGAAACCAGATAAACCAGATAAATGCTCGTGGTGAAAAAATGATTATCTGTGGTCAGAATTTGACAAATATTTCTAAAATCTAGAGGCAGAACATTATAATTATAACAATTATAGTGATTAAAAAAAAGACAATGATGAGTAAAATAAAATAAACATATTCTATCAAGTATTTTGATTCTGATTTTGTATGAACTGATGACAATCTAAACAAAATGTTTTCCTAAAGACAAATAAATAATGTTCATTGTGATGACATTTTGCAGCTGAGCCCCTGTTAACAATGAAACACCTGAATTCAAGGAGTCCCAGTACTTTGATCCATATAATGTACTCACTTCTGTAAGCGAAACAGAAATAGAAGACACACTTTTCTGAGAATATAAAACGATTTATATATATGTGTGTGTGTATACACACACACACACACACACACACACACACACATATATATATATATATATATAAATATATATACACACACACACAGAGTTTTGAATATATAATATATAATATAATATATATGTATAGTTTTGAATAACCAAGTGCAAAATATCCAGACTTCAGTACAGATGGGGTTATTGTGCACTAGATAATGTAATAGGATGTAGCGAAACTCAGTCTATTGAGTCAAAATTTCCAACTTTGTTATTGTGCAATGGCCACAGTTAAGAATGATTTCCTGTGACCCTCATGGTGAATCTTGTCTTCTGACAAGATGTACCACATCTGTTAATGTCTGTTAACGTCTGATGGTGCATCTGTTAATGCTCCTGTGGTGAGCCACCATGTCATGGAGAGGGTGGCAGACATTGCCCAAGATAACCATCTGGATTATCATGATCAGATGTTTGGATATATAATGTATGTAGAAAACTCACACTGATGTGTGATACATTAATATGGAGAGTTAAAGCTTTGGCATGTAAACATGACTTATTGTGGAAACAGATCATCATTGAATTAGAATTTTCTAGATGTGGTTCATTTTTTTCTCTTTATGGTTTACAAATAGTCTGGCTTAGATAGATTTTAATCAAAATGAAACTTTGATTCCTGGATATTTTTCTTGTTCATGCATTCACATGAACTATTCTATCACTCAAATGCATATTCATAGTACTGGCAATACATTTGCATATGTCATGTAGTATAATGCATTCATACATGCATAAATAGTTACACTAACCATGTTAAAAAGTGTCCTATATATATATGTGAGAATAGTATTTAGAAATGAGGCATTATATATTTATGAATTGCACAACATGTACTATTTATTTATGCATGCTAACAGTATCACACACAAACATAAAGCACCATGTTTGCACGCTTGTAAAAATGCATCCTTATTCCCTTCCATATCTTGTTGCCTCTTTATGCATATTTAAGTATGTTTCCTCTCTTTTATTGTGTTTAATCTATTAATGCATGCCAAAACTATGACCAAACCTTACTGCTGGAACCAATCAGCATCACTTGAGCCACATGATGGCAGTCTTGAGCTTTAATCAAAATCCCAATCTGGTGAAAACTAGTGTCCATGAGGATTCAGTTCAGATTCACTGATGTGATTTAATACTGTAAGTACATATGAGTCTTTGTATCTAAGCATCATGTGCATCTTAAAATCAATTCATATCTGTCAGGGTGAAAATAAGAGGTTATATGGCAAGCTTTTAAGAAGACATGATTTGACGCCTTGATCAATATTTGTCATTTCTTGTCATTCCTCTTGTGCTGCTTTCAGTGATGAGGCTGTCTGCAGTGGTTTAATGGAGACGGGCTGATACTGTGACTAAATGATGTGTCCTGGCTGGAGGCTGATTTTATTCTCAAGGTTCATTTTTCCAAAGTGTCCGGGGCTCATCACACACAATCAACCAGTTGTCTTTTACACAAAACTCAGATATAAGCATTCACAACTATCCCATTGTAATTATAGTTGAATATAATTACAGCTATAATAATCCTAAATTATCCCTACAGTTGGTTTGATTTACCTGCTGACTGAAGTCTGCTATTAACTGAATACTATGCTTTCATTATGATATAATTAAGTTGGATTAAAATAAAGGGAAAAAAAACAGAATAGAAAATATTTTGTTTCCTTATATTCTGACCTGTTGACATTTAAGGTGTAAAATCAAACTGTGTAATGAAAGAGAGGCTATGTAGAAAATATGGGAACTGTTCCTAAAAACATTAATTTTCCTCTTTTTTTTTTTGGTCTTTTTGGGCATTTTGCATTAGGATTAAGGTTAGCCTGATTACATCTGCATGACGGCAGTTGTGTGTCCCTGGATAACCTTCACTGTCTTGGTTCTATAGACCAAGACTCCTCCCTGTCACTCCTGCCTAGTCTGGTAATGGATATCGGTTATCTCTTGAAGTTGGACTGGACTGCTTGTCCCAGAAAGATTTATGATGTGTGTCAGTCTACTGCAGCCACCCTACTGCCTTCGGGGCTCAGTATTTTCCACAGGCCATCTGTGGGCAGTTTAACATGCCAGCTCCAGTCATCTGGGCAGACATAAACTGTGTTAGACTCTGTTTACTTTGATTTTATCCTCGGCTTTTTATTACTTCCTGCTTCTCATATATTGTCTCACAAATTGACATCACCCCCTCCCTGCGAAGTGTGAGGTAATCAGGTTGCAGTTAAAGCCCATCACATCTCCATGAGTTTTATCTCAGAGCTGCATTTGATGCTTATGCTGGCACAAGACTGCGCTTCTGAGGAATGCCCAGAGCAATATAAAAAAAACTGTCCTGTCTGTACTTATCAAGCAAAGGGAAACATGAACAGATAGACTGTGCTCCCTTGTTGCTCAAGAGTGATAAGTGAAACCAGAAGATGAGTCTGTGAGGCCCTTATCAGTCCAGAGTGTGTCCTGGCAAATGCCGGCGCCACAGAGAGAGGCATGTTGCTGTGCGACAAAGGTGTGAGCGTAGATAAGCATGTATGTGTGAAATGCTTCAAAGATGAGCTTAAGTCTGATGTGAAAGTGGGGTTTCAAAGAAAGAGAGAGAGAGAGAGGAAGAGAAAGTGAAAGAGAGAGTAGAGTTTTCAGAAATGGATGCTGGCATCTGTTGTGCTAAGCATTGCTGTAGGGATGTCTTCATTTCCTCTCGCACGTTGAAAACTGCCGAGGAAAAAGCAAGAAGGAATGCAGATTTGTCCTGCTAAAGTTAAAAGCAAAGAATCTGTTTAGTAAGAAATGCAAATGAATAAGTCTGACTCTGTCATTTTTATTTGTTTATTTGGTTATCACATCAAGTTTGATAATATATCTGCAATTTTTTTCAGCTTTAATATCAAAACTAAATTCTACAGATTGAAATGTACGAGGGTTATAGGTTAGGTGAGAAATTTCTTTGTTTAATCCTGAAATTAAATGAAAATAAAATAAATTTAATGGATTTGTTTTTACGTATCACATTCCTTTTTTAAGCTACTCATGAGATTTGTTCTTTAAGCTTAAAACCTGAACACTACTTATGATTTGTCTTCGTGTGCTAGACTAACAGCATTAACAGCTCTGCAACCCTGTTAAAATGCTGACTTAGACGTATTATATGTTAATTGGTATTCATATTGCATTGTAAATGGTTTAAAATCTCATAGGGGGCAAGTTATGAGCTCTGTTCCATCCCCTGCCACAGACATCACTGATGCTGTTGACCCAGAAAATGTCCCTGGAATAATCAAATATACATTAAATGTATCTGCCTGCACTGAAAATTAACTCTGGATGAACTTCAAACAGCATGCAAGTGTCTGTAATCTACCAAACGAGCTACGTGGTTCTGATTTCAGATGTGTCACACAATAGAGGGCTAAGAGACTGTGACAGGATTCCTCCAACTACTATGGATATTTGAGGACACAGTTTCCACAGTCTTAATCTACATGCTCCCATTGTGGTTTTGGATGGTGATTTAAATGTGTTAAATAAATGGCAGTTTTTGAGCTGTTAAATTTCATCCCTTTGAGAAATGAAACGGTCTGATGACACATTAAATGAAATTCCTTGATAGATGACTTGAATGGCATTTCAACAAAAAGAAACAATATATGCCAGGATTTTTTTTTTTTTTAACCATAGCTGTTGCAACCACATTCATTCCATAGTTATTGTTTATGCATCTGTTGTCCATGAGCTGAGGGTGATGACAGGTATTTTATCAAAGTAACGATATGAATCTGAAAATGCCTTTCAGTCGCTTGAACAGTCAAGAGCATCATGCTTCTTATTAATGTAGCACTCAGCTCTAATGTCTTTTTGTCTTTTTGCCTCCTTTCAGTTTCTTATCCATTTTGTTTCAGCCCATTCATCATTGTTGTCCTCTGGAAATGTGTTTTCTCGGTTTAGCTCTGCTTGCAGGGCTCATTCATTTTCTTTCTTTCTTTTTTTTGGCTTGTCATTTGCGAGTGACAGCTCAGGTCGTATGACTTTGTCAACCCTGACAAACCAGGCTAGTGGTAAATTTAAGAGTAACAGCAGGAGTAAATATATTTATCCCTTCTTAACAAAGACTTATGCGGAAAAAAAAAAGTAAACCCACACCTGAACTGTATGTAGTCATATATTCACATATTTTCAGAAGTTCAGAGTTAACCTGTGGCTGCCTCTTGGAAAGTTTTTATTCACGAGGGGGTGGATGACTAATAAAATCAGTTTGCTTCTGGAGGTCTGAGCTATGGGTGCTGTGAGTGAGTGAGCAGCGTGGGTGAAGCTTCCTATCTGTTAAGGGAGAGAAAACACATGCTGCGTTCCACTCGCTTGCAGAGTGAGCCCACTTCAGCACCCAATACAGCTCCCATTGATGAGAGCGCCACTTTCGCCCCCGTCTGCCCCATCGAGCCACATTTTGTACATTAGGGACTTTACAGGGAGATGCTACAGAAGAGAAAACAGATAAATACAGGAGGTCAGGCTGTGCAGACTTTCCTGTAAAACCTGCTCCCTTTGCCATCTGTTCCTTTTAGCTTGGCTCTTACCATCTGCTGTGGTGAATGATAAAGCATATAGGTGTAGCGCTGCTGCTTTTTCTGCTTTTTTTTTTTCTAGTATGTGATCGATACTGTCTGCAGACTTGAACCTGAAGGGCACTGAGTGGATTAGGATACTCTGGCTCTGGAGTCAAACACTCTGATTGGATGGCAGGTGGGGCAAGAGAACTGGATGTACATGATGGTCTTTCCAACTCCTGGAGGCGTATAAAGTGCTGCTCTCATTTTGTTCTGACATCCTGACTTCAGAGAGCGGGCAGGCATTGTTCCTGACGTTTGCAGCACTCTGGCAGCTAAAGTCACCTCGAGGCTAGACAGTGAGTGATGCCAAAAGACAGTGAAGCGCTGTGCCATTTACAGCGGAGACCTGTGCCTGAAAAAGCAAATAGTCAATATAAGACAGTGCGCTATACAATACAATGTGACAGACTTCTCCAAGCACACAATCTACATTTTGTTCCCGAAGACACTTTTCTCCACTGAATGAGAACAACAAAGACAGGAAAGGGGATGTTTCATTGTCATGCCAAATGTATTTATTGACTAAATTTACAGTACACAATAAACACAAATAACCCTCTTGTTCCCTGCTTATCAGTTTTGTGTGCATTTTGACATTTGCCTTTATTATGTGTCCATTAAAGATCCACCTCTCACTGTTCACCTGCTGATTTTAATTCCCCGCATGTCCTCGAATAGATATAAAATCCAAGTGTCTGAGTATTTCTCAGCGGGCTTCATTTACAAAGTGGACAATACACAATCTGCAATAGTATTAACAGAGAATACACCTACTGCAAAGGTAAAATAAAAATGACAGTTGCTGTAAATGACTAATGTGTTAAAAGGTAGGTAGTTTTTTACTGCTAAGAGCTGTTTGTTCTAACATGTAAGTACAGCACAGTCTTTGTGGAAGAGTATTCATATTTCCCAGCTTTTTCTTTTCTTCTTTTTCTGGTGGGAGAGTGTTACATCCTTCAAATAACAATTCAGTCAAGATCAATATGCAGCCCAAGAAATACTCCATCCACAGTTGTCTTGTTTCTCCCTCTTTCTGTCTTCTGGTTTGCTCTTTTTTCCTCCATATTGCCTCTCTCGCAGCAGCACAGGCAGATGCCTTCAGGAGCAGGGTGAAGAGATTCATTCAACATTATTCCTTCTTCCCATCTTTATTCTCTCTGTAGCTCCCTCTTGCCCTCTGTCTCCCCCAAAGCAAACTGGTCCCAGAGCTATACATGTCCTGGTTTGGACAGGTAGGCTATGAGGGCCACAACCACCCCCACATACATCCCTGCGCCAACGGTAATGGAAAGAGCAGCCAGGAATAGGGCTCTTCTGGAGCTCATACCTGCTCTGGAGAAGTCTCCCTTAGCAATGGCCTTGCCGGTCTGACAAAACAAAGCAGAGAGTGAAATGAGCTGCTGTTACTCATCAGCAATGAGTGTATGAGTAGGTGTTAAGCCACATTTAAGAGAGAGAAAACAAGAAAATGCTCTCAGGGAGCCATTAGTTACCATGGCAATTAGGTCATTATGCCTCCGACAGTGACAAATGCGTTGTTTGGGTGTTTTGGTTTCCTATCAAAAAATGAGGCTGCCCTTTATTTATTCTTCTGACACATTATTTTCAGTTTTGGTATAATTGCTGCTGCAATTATTTTGCAAGATGTTGAGAATCACTGGGATCAGATGTGGCTTGTTTGAGGTTGTAGGGCTTGAGCCTCTTTGCCTAGATTAGACTGATCTTCTATCCTGCTACAGTTAGTGTTGGGAAAGTTATTACCTACGCCAAGGAGGTTATGTTTTCATCTGGGTTTGTTTGTTCATTTGTCTGTTAGCAAGATAACTCAAAAAGTTATGGACGGATTTGATGAAATTTTCGGGAAATGTTGATACTGGCACAAGGAACAAATGATTAAATTTTGGTGGTAATGTGTGT
>JAPQRP010049385.1:0-13645 GCA_037367295.1 Apogon hyalosoma | reverse complement strand
TTTGATAATAAATGGATTCACCAAACCACTAACCACGAGTGAAAGAAAAGTTTTTGTATTATCATTCATATTCTCTGCTAGGGTGTGTAAACTTATGAACACAACAGTATACATTATTTTGTATGAAAGTGATGATATGCCGGTACCAGTCTAGTGTTAATCATATCCCATAAAGACCTAGTGCTACTTTTGTGGTAGCTCCCAATAAATTTCTCTATAGATTAAACCTTTTCTGTAGGGTATGTAAACTTATGAGCACAACTGTATGCCATGAAAACGTTTTTATCACTGCTGCCATTAAAAAAGTCCCTCAGTCTGAACTAGTGCATTTCTGGCTTTACAGTTCGGGTGTAGTGTGCAGAACCTCAGTGTCTGATTACCAAAAAGCAAGCTTCACAATTATTCCTTTTTCCCTACCGCATCTTACATTCGTTCCCGCTAGGCCGACGAAAGAGTTTCATAGAGTTTGCATCAGTTTGAACTGAGCCCCCAGGCACAGCCCCCGGAGCTCAATCCCTTCTCATTATTCTGACACTTACTCACCATTATAATAACAGTTGCCATGGTTCTGCCAAAGATCTGGTCAGTTCTGCGCTCTTCATTAATTCTGCTCTAATTGAATATTGAGTAAGGCTTGTGTACTGTCGACCACTTACTCACTGATTAAAGCGATAAACACTAAGTTTATGCAAAAGTCTCCTCTGACAGACATGATTCAATGAGTTAAGGGTTTTTGCTTGTGGTTTTTGAGTAGCAATACAAGTCGTTCTGTTAAGCAAAGCAAGTGTAGCGACAACAAGGCCCGGGTGATAATTGAGGGGTCCATTATATTAAATAAGCACCATGAATCACTCTGATCTCATGCCATATTCTTAATTAGAACGTCACAAAAATGAGGTTGTACATGATGTGTATAAATAGTGCATTTTCACATTGAATGCATTAATTATGAAACATTAACATATAAAAACTAATGGAGTTGATATTCCTGCATAATTCCTATTGAAAATTAAAAACATACAATTAATTTTGTTGCTAGATTACCACATGCATAATATATAATATACCGTATACAGTACAACTAAGCTTTGTCAGCATCGCTTGTCATATTGTGTGAATGTAGATGTGATGAATCTATCTTTGTGAAAAAAATACAACATATATAATTGAAGAACTGTACCACAAATCAGCGACAGGCCTTCAGTGGTGTTCTACCTGACTTAATCCACCTTTTAATATCAATACTATACCATCAATACAACACAAAAACACCGTCTGGTAAAGGTTCGTACCGTCTTCCAAATATCACTATTGTGGGTAATTCATTTATCGGACGGGGTAGTTGTTTGTTTACCTGCTTGACTAGTTTCAGCTACTTCCTGTAGCCTTCGTCAGAAGCGTCACATGATGTTGCTGTGAAGTATCTTATAGGCTGCTCTGGAGGATTGGACAGACAGCAACCCCAGTCTGATAAATGAATTACCCACAATAAATAACACAAAAATCTAATATAACAGGACGTCGCATCACAGACGGGTAGCTCGTGTAGTTAAGTAGAATGAATATCGTTACTAAAGCGAGAAACCCCTTTCACTACAGCCACAGTTGCACCGCGTACGTCATCACAGGCACAGTCATCAATATTTACTGAATAGAAAAACAAAAACATACAAATGTTAATAAAATACATTATACTCACCAAAGCTACTGAGTATTTTTTAGTTGGTGACAAAATCTATTTCTTGTCCTCTGTTAGCGATTGTTGGGAAAATAGCTGTTAAATCTAAACCAATATATTGTATTTTATGCAGGTCTGTCGTTGGCCTAAGTCATATTTTGGCCAAATCTTGATATCTGTGTAAATTTACTCTCCCAACACTGCTGCTTCATTTTATGCAGATATCACAATTTGGATAAAAATTTAACTCGGGCAGTCATGCTATGAGGCTAACGAGTTGTGGTTTGTAGCTGAGTTTTGACTGACTAGTCGCTCTTTAACCGTCCAATCAAATGACATGAAAATGCCCATGTCATTGCACGCCTGCTAGATCGCCCCCATGTGGCCAACATTAAATCTGATCGATAACTTCTAACACCCGTTTGCCCCTGGTACCATGTTGTTTTTTCTGTGTTGCCATGGTAATGCTACACAATGCCTGTAGAAATATGCACGTTCTCTACCACCCATGCAACCGGAAAAATGTCAGCTAACAGCTCAACCGAACCAATTTTTGGACAACAGAACACAATCCGAGCAAAAAGCACTTAAATGGACAAATATCAGAAACAAGCTAACGGTCTGAGACCAGCGTATGTCATGAATAATTGAATAAACCTACAGACTAACGTTACAAACTAAGCTAACACTGCGCAGAACCAACAGTACACAAATTATTCCTCCATGACTAAAACTCGCTGAACAAGACAAAGAGGAGGAAAAGTAAAGATCGCATTATGAAATTTTGTCTTACCTTTGCTGTTATCTGATCATAAATAGGTTGGACCAAGAGACAAGCTATGAAATGAAGATGATAGACAATTGAGAATAATTTAATACACCTTCATTGAAAAAAATATAAAAGATATCAAATTAAATTAAAAAAAAATAAAAATCATTGATTGTGATGGCCCACCATTGCAAGAAATACACAGAATTAAACCACAGTGCATGACTAAGGTTGGAGTATTTGTGAATTTGGCATTTTATAATTTATTTGTGACTTGCTTTAGGGGTAAATACTGTATATGTTGCATGGCAGACATTTCCAAACTGTTTTCTTAGAGTTCTGACTTTGGATTTACCTCGAATGAAAGTGCTAATTAATAACTCAAGGACTGGATAAAGTTTGAGCCCTGCCATTTAAAAAGGCCTATTGAAACGGTTTCAAAAGGTGCGTTGTATGTTAATGTTTGTGACTTAATAACTAAAATCATTCATCACTTTAATAAGCCGTCGTGATTAATTTAATGTTTACCGCAGGCTGTGTCATCCTTACAACTCCGCGTACAACAAGTGTGAGGATCTGTGTTGGAATACGAGCTGTGTTAGATGTCTTCTGGAAATCAATCTTCTTTCAGCTGCGAGGGACACATTTCATCTAACAAAGATTATAATTAGTTGCCCTTTTATTCCGTGCAACTTTCTCAGAGGTTTATCCTTGTAGAGAGGAACAATCAGTGTACAAGGTCCCCTGTCAAACATCTCCACCCTCTCAGAGAGTTATTTTGAGTCTTGAGGATAAACCTGTTCTCTCAGGGCTCCGGAGACATGAAAAGGATATCTGCCGCTCATACAAATTAGATATCCTACCTACAGAATCCCTCTACTTCTGTGCCATTACTGAAATGCAAATTCATTCGGAAAAATCCAAATTAATTCCCTTTCTGTCACAAAAAGAAATGTTTACTCCAATGAAGTGTTGACTTTCCCTTGGGTCACCTGTTTGCTGCAGAATATCGTGGGCATCGCCTGCACAACATGCATTCACTGTTGTACTTTATAATTAACCAGGAAAAGAATGTCACACTACTAGACATACCACTGACTGTTTTTTTTAATGGTTTTCTGTTTTTACTGTGACAACAAATCAGCAATATCTCAATGGAATTTGGTTGTTTGACTCAGTATCAATTTATGTAATGCTGTATGTATTATTCTGTCAGAACACTATATTATGTAATATTTTGAGTATTTTTCTATACTTGCAAACAGCACATGTATTTGATTGATATGCTAATCCTTTTGACTGTAATCAGTAGCAGATAAAGATACATTTTGTGTTATTCTTTATGATTTAACCACCTTCAGATCCAGCATCCAGGATATGATATGGCATGATTTTTATGATGTAATAATTTTACAGACATTTTTTCCCCTATTGGCCTTAGACCACTTTTTCAAGGCAACGTAAAAAGCATTTTTTTTTTTTTAAATCATAGAAGCCAACACTATACACACAGTGTGTCTTACCTGTCCACAGAGGTGCAATAGTACACAATCAAGTTCAATTCAACACTTATGCTATTCATTTATATCATGTTGTGTGAAAACAGAGCAGGTGGTTCTACTTATTCTGGTGCCTTTTTTTTTTTTTTAATAAAATCTGTGACATGGATTATAGAATAACTCCCATTTTTCCATCCGTGTCTGTCAGAGGGATCACTCAAAAACTACTGATTGATTTTTAACTTGGTGGAACCTGATAATCCAAGGAAAAATAACAAACAAAACTCTTTTGTAATGTTTGAGTTTAGTTGCTACTTGAGTGAAATTAGAAAAGAACGTAGCGAAACATTAAGTAGCCAGTGATAATGAGCATATTGAATTAAATTAATAAGCTTTTACTGTATAATCTGTCCAATTTTAAAAGCATACCCTCTTATTTTGAACAAACAGGAAGTATAGGAATTACTGACATTATTTTCAGCAAATTAGTTAGCTAAAACAAGCTAAAAACTGTGCAAATCATAGAGAAATAAGTCTCAAAATTTACAGATGGAGCCTTACAAGAAGCTAAAACTGATCTGCATAGATGAGTTTGCAAAGGACAAAGGTAATGTGCCACTAAAATATTAGTGAGGTCACTTTTTTCTGACTATCATTGTATCGGTAGTTAAGGGACACCATATTTGTTAAATAAAATAATCAGATTGTTTCAGTGTCTCATGGGATTCTCCACTGCCCCGCTCATGTAGGAAATCCTGCGCCTTTCATTCCAGTGCCAAAAGAAATGAATGTGATTTACAGATCTTAACAAATTTTTGTTTTTTTTTTTTCTTCTTTGCCCAAATTAAAAACTGGATTAGTTTTTCACTACTCATGTTGAACAAGAGGAGTGTTTCTGTCTTATCAAACTTCTTAAATCTTTGGTTAAATCTACAAAACAGGCTTTGACCATTAAAATTAAAAGCTCTCTGCACATTCGTGAATTGCGACCCGTTGATTTGGCGTTTGCAGTTGTGAAGCAGCGGTAGTAGTATTCTTGCTGTAACTGGCCACTTTTGCTAAATCTTTATAAAGGAAACAATCAGACAACCTCTGATGATTTTATTGATACTCATCAAAAAAACAAGTATTGATTTGTTACACAAGTGACAGTGCAAGAGATTGTACAGTATTCAGTTTTACATGTTTCTTATCCTTTTAATACCATCAAAACCAAAGATAAAAAGTGGGGCTGGGCAATCTGGAAAAAAATCATCACAATATTTTTTTTCATATCAGATGAATCTATGTATGACGATATAGATCAAATCACTATTTTTGCAAAGGTAAAATGAGACAGAGACTTAAGTTTCCCTAACCATTTTCAGTTTTGTGTAGCTCGTGTGTGCTACAGCAGCTCTTACGCCTGTACTATGTGCGTCAACCCAACTTGACGTGGCTCTAGTGTGATTAGTTCAGTGCGGCGCTCCTTAATTATGACTGTTCTTACGTTTGTCAGAACATGGACGAATGAATTCTATCAAAATTGTATCGCGCGTGTCTCATATTTTTATCGGGGAAGTTATATCGCGATATATGTCATTTTATCTCCCAGCCATAATAAAAAGTGTCCAAATTCACCAGGCAGATCATAAATCTGCTCCACCACTGCTGAGATCTTCTCTGTTGAACGATAAGGCTAAATGTTTCACACATTAGGAGAGTATTGGGTGATGTCAGTGAACCGACACTATGGTCTCACAGTGATACTCGTAACCGAAGTTTAACTTATTAATTAACTGCTGGTTAGTCATTACAGTTTCATCAGTGGTGAAGCGTACAAGGTTGTGATCTTCTTTTAGCTCCTCCTGTGGTTTGGCTGTAGATTAATGAGGAGAAAGAGAAGAAGCGTGGACTGTTGGCCTTGGAGGAGGACTGGAATATTCCAGTTTGAAGAGGATTAGCTGCAAGACGTAGTTTTATTTTCATCTATGCTCATTGATTGTCACTCAGACTTTTAGAAAATCAAAGGTTTAGGAAAAATTTGATGCTCGTTGTTTTTACTAGAATAAATATCGCACTATTTTCTGCTGAAGGAGGTGTTAATAGGTACTCAGACTGACTCCAGGGTTCAGTCGACTGTATTTTCAATAGCAGTGTCACATCCAGTCACACTGACTATGTTAACACACACAGGTTTTTTTTTGCCCTTATTCTGAAAAAGACAAAATTCCCAATAAGCTTTTTACGTGGTTAACACAATGAATATCCCTCCATTATACCTGTTTACATGCAGCTTTGCGTACCGCGATTATAGGTGTGTTTTTTCGAAACTTTCCGCTGGTGATCGACTTTCCACAGCCTCTCTCTTTGCTACTTTCTAACACCTTCTGGAAGTCTCGCCGTTTTGATCTTCGCTCACATCCATGGTGTGTCTGTTTTAATGTTGAACAGCGGGAGTGTTTCACCTTCTGACAAAAAAGGAATGTTTCTTTGGAGCATCCGTCTGTATCAGAGAGGATCTTTGTCTTTACTCCAGTTGCTTGTAAATAGGGGTCGTGTGTCACAAACGGCAGTAAAACATGCAAATTAGATTAATTTTCTGACTCCACGCATCCAAAGACTCCTGTGAAAGTGGAATAATATAGTGTATCCCACATGTCTTCATAGGAAAATGCTTCATTCAGAAAAAAATGTACATTTAGAATAAAAATTCAGAGTATTGTCATTGGGTTCATTTTGGTGTCTGGCACTTTTCCAGCTTTTTAGACCCAATAATACAACAAAAATTTGGACATATTTCCCCCCCAGGATGTACCTAATGATGACCTCAGATAAATGCAAAAATATTATGCTCTTACTCTGAGCCATCCCAAAATTAATGAATTTTTAACAAAATACTGGGGCCAAAAATAGGACCAAAATTGGGACAGTTAAAGCTACATAGGTGTCAGTGCATTTGATCTGGAAAACATAGCTATAAATGGTCTTATATAGACTATAAATAAAGACACTGTGTTAAATTTGTCGACCCTAGTAGTTTTTCTAATCCAGACGTGTTTTTTTTTTTTCCATGAATCTCAGTTTTATTCCAGGTTTTGTGTGTAACCCATCGTGTCCACTGGCGTTACATGTGTAACCTACCCATTTGAACGCATATAAATCGCGGTCATTTTTGTCAAACAATCGACCTCGCATAATTAGTTCGATTCCCAAAATGTACCTGTGAGAGAATAAAAAGGTATGTGGAAAAAATAGTAGCGGGTAATTTTCGTGTCCTTTTTACCACGGATTTTTGTATAAAGATAATATAAAAATGTGTTTTAACTGAAAAATAGTTTCTCTTTTATCTCAGGTCAATATATATATTTTTTAATGACTTTAACTTTATTAACTTTTTTTTTTTTAAACAAAAAAATAGGCTTTACAAAACAGACATTTCCACACCTTAAGCCAGTTATCAATGCAAGTATCCCGAAGACATGAGGACAATCTCAAACAAAACAAAACATAAAAGGATAAAGACGATGACGACAATACACATATACACGGTTACAGCGGTCATTACAGATCACTGAGTCAAGTTCAAATTCTTGAGCTGGATACGTCATTGTTCTGCATAGGAAAAGTAGCGGGCTCATTTGTCATCGTAATCATCTACTATATTTAACAGTCTGTACGATAATCTTTCAAATGCTGCCAGTTGACCAAGAGAGGTGTGCCACTGGAGGGGAAAGTCGGAGTCTAAGGGGCCTTCCACTCCTGTACTAAGAGTTTTCAGTCAATATTAATTTTTAAAATAGACCCAAAGTGCTTCCAAACTTGCTTCGTAACATTAGTCTACATCTGGTTTGAATTTTTAGCCCCTCTGTCCTGTTTTTAGGACCAGTTTCATAGAAGCACCCATATTCGCAATAATAGTTTGTATGCGTGTTAACATACTCGCTGTCACACTGAATAATCTTTACTTTTCTGTTCAATATTGTTACTGTTTGTTTTTAATTTATTGTTACTACTTGTCTGTAAAACCCTTTTTTCTTTCATGTTCTCGATCTCAACGGGATTCTCCCTGGTTAAATAAAGGTCTAATTAAAAAAAGGTCTAATGACAACCGACATTAACCGACAATGTTGAAATTATCCAAGGTATTTAAAATGTGTTATGCACTTGAGTAATTTCACATGTATTTCGTAAACTGTAGAGAAATTCCATATAAAGGTAACCCTTCCAGCCGCTTTTATCCCCCGGAATAAAATCACTTGGAAAGATCACAGCGGTTCTCCGAGACAGAAAACAACAGCCCCTCTAAATTCTTGTTCCCAGCTTTGGAAATAACACGCTTTTTTTTCTTTGTCTGGACGCAAAGGGCACCGATTTGATGGGCCAAATGATAGAGGCTGGTGTCAACGAGACCATATTACTCTAAGCATTTGTTGTGGCATTTTAGCTCAACTTTCTTATTGGATGATATCCCACGGGAAGGTGGTGATAAGTTTATAGAATCGAGATGAAATTGTGCTGAAGCGCGGCAGCAGTGGTGCGTGCGGTTGACAGGCCTGTACATTCAGATGTTTGCATTAAAGTTTTATGAAGGCTACCAGCTGATTACGCTGCACCTCAGGGACCAGGCAACTTTTTATGACTAATATGAAAAAAATACTCATGGGTTTTCTCACATGGCCAAAGAATAGAGGTTTTTAAAGCAGCACAGCCTCACCTGTGCGGCTCTGATATTCTCCTCTAAAAGGCCAGCAGATTCTGAAATAGGGATCAAAGCTCATGTCATTGTGTTGGTTCTCCACCCAGGAAGCGGAGTCCTGCTGAAGCCTGTGTTCACCAAACAACCCGGCAGTGTGGTGTTCCCTCTTCAACCTGGTGAAAACCGCAGAGAGGTGGTGTTCAGCTGTGAGGCCCAGGGACACCCTTCACCTTCCTACAGGTAACTCCACAGGCATGGCTTCATCCACACCGTTTGATTTCTGTTATCAGCCGTAACATTCTGACACTGACGAGCAAAATGGTAGAAATGTCGATTATTTCATTCCAGTGGGACCTGTCAGTGGGTGGGATGTATTAGGCAGCAAGTGAACATGTAGACCTGGAAGATGATGTGGTAGAAACAGCAAAATGGGCGAGTGATGCCCAAATCACTGGGTCAGAGCATCGTCAGATCTTTTTTTTTTTAATTGTTTTTGTATAAGACACAAAACACACATAAAAACAAACAAACAGGTCACAGGTACAATCAGACAATTACATACTGTTTACTGTCCACAGATTGAATGAAAAAGTCCCATTTTTTCCCAGTTCTTTACACCCTTGTGCTGTTGTACGCCATCATTTCCATTAAATTGGTTGACAATTTTTGTCACCAAGGAGATTGAGGGAGGATCCTTTTTTAGCCAATATTTGGTGATGGCTTTTTTGCCCGCAGCAAGCAGTATTCCAAACAGATATATATGTCACTTTTACATAATTCTTTCAGGGGGATGCTAAAGTAAAAGTAGCCAGTGACATATCAAAATGAACACCAAAAACTGAATACATCAGTTTGATCATATCTCTCCAAAAGCCAAAAATACCAGGATGATCTGCCTCGAGTGAACCGCACTCCCTCCGGCAAGAAAAATGAACTCCAGAAAAATGTGATTTTCGTACAGGTGTTATAAAGAAGCGGACCAGGCATTTCCAACAAAAAATCCCTCCATGATAGTGAGTTTGTAGTACAATTTTGAGATTCCCATCCCTCTAACCATATCTCATTTGGTATTTCCTCTTTCAGGTCTCTCTCCCATTGATTTTTTGTCCTTTGAATTCAAGCATCTTCAGATCTTAATGTAAAGTGGTTCGTTCCAACCGAAAGTATCTAAAGAACAACAACCAGATCTCAATCAATCCAGCATCTGTGGGAGCAGAGCATTATTACCACCTGACTAATTTATTTTATTTATTGATTGATTTTGCACATACATAACATTGATCAAAGTCATAATAAAAACAGTAAAGGTGCAGGGAGAGGCAGAAAGCCTGAACTGGTTTGTTTTAAAGCCTCCACCTAATAAATACACACACATTCTAAAAGTTATGAGACTTCCATAACTGTCTAATATTATATAGGTTCACATTTCTCCGCTAATGGTGTGCTGTGGTATCTGGACCAAGACGTTAGCAGCAGATCCCTGAAGTCCTGGAGGTAGAGAGCACCTCCCAGAGATGATCAGTGTTCAACGAAATGACCAAAAACGACCAAATACTAACCAAACTAACCAAGTACCCTACCAGTCAAAAGTTTGGACTCACCTTCTCATTTAAATGGCGTGAGATGAAGCGCAGGTGGCCAACAGGCGCTCAGCATCACTGGGAACTCCTTCAAGACTGTTGGAAAACATGTCAGGCGACTTCCTCATGAAGCTCATTGAGGTAATGCCAAGAATGTGCAAAGCGGTAATAAAAACAAAATGTATTTATTTTGAAGAATCTAAAATATAAAACATGCTTTGAGTTATGTCGCACTTTTTTTTAAACTACGTAATTCCATATGTGTTCATTCGTAGTTTCGATGCCTTCAGTGAGAATCTACAATGTAAATAGTCATGAAAATAAAGAAAAACCAGGTGAGTCCCAACTTTTGACTGGTAGTGTAGATATAACAAATACATATAAATATAACAAATAAGAAAGAATGCGATAGTCCTGGAAGTAGAGATGTGGACCTCCATGGATCGGATTTATTCAGTGGTCTTGAGGTTGGGATGTCCTTCCTTAGTCCATTTTTGGTCGGTACTAACCACTGCAGACCAGGAACATCCAACAAGATAGATAGATAGATAGAATCGCAGCAGCATAATAAAAACAGTACAAATAGAATACAAGAGTAAAAATAGAACAATATGTACCTTGGCAAAGTCACTCAGATCCTCTTGTTGACTATTTTACTGCTTCCAACACATCAATTTCAAAAACTAAACGTTCACTCGCTGCCTAATATATTCAACCCAGTGAAAGGTGACATTATAATGAAATAATCCATATTATCATTGCTTCTCGTGTCAATGTTTCGGCTCATCTGTGTAAGTTATATGTATTTAGAAATGCACACTTCCGATACTGATTAGTTGAATGACATTAAAGGTTGAATTAAAGTTGCTTTTATTTATATAGCACCAGTCATTATATACAGTTATCTCCAGGCACATATTCAAGTAGGAGCCATAAAAGTACTATATGGAGAGGAAATCCTCCAGTGGGAAGGAAAACCTCTTTTACAGAAGGACAGAACTGGGTTCAGGGTAGGCGGCCATCTGTCTGGACCAGTCGGGGTTAGTGGAAAGAGGAGAAAGAATAACAAACAGCTTCGATGTTGGAAAATCCTGGGCAGGTTGGAGTCCCGAACCGCACATCAGGAAGAAGTCTGGAGCCAGAGCACAGACTGACCTCATGAAATCGCATTGTATGTCACGCCAGTTCTTATGGCATTTGGCGTTCTATACGGACGCATTTTCATCCTTTAGCGTGTTATTCAACGCCATTTGATCCCGTGTCAATGTACGCCAAGATCTCTGGTTTACATATCTGTAAACCCTAACCCCAACTCACTAATCGCGTGGTATTTGACGCAGCGTAAAAATAAACACGGGAAGCTTAGAAAGTGTACAGATAACACGCCAATTAAAAGTGGCGTGTTATCCATTACCTAAAATGTTCAGTTGTTGGTTGTAGTGGCTGAACGGGACAGAGCAGCACGGTCAACAACCTGGAGGGGGTGGGGAATGTGCATTTAAAGGGCCAGCGCTCTAAACAACCTTTCTGGTGTCATTACTCAGAAATAGGGTTGAAGATGGACCTGTGGAGTTGAATGAATGAAGAATTCAGACCCAAGCAGAGCATTTACAGTTTATGTAGACCACAGGGAAGTGTTTTAAAATGCAAAATTCCATTTAAAAAAGCAAAATATCACTCCTTTAATAAAAGTTTGAGCTAAAAGTCCGAAGTTCTAAACCCCAGGTGAAAAAAAAACGCAATTTGAGAACCTCATGTCTCGCTGGTGATCTCTGCCTGCAGCGCTTAGCTTTTCTGTCAGTCACGGTTAATTTGAGAATGACGAATTAATTGGCCTGAGTCGTTGGTCTGTTGTGTATTTGCATTGGTGGTGGACATTGATCTGCTGTGGAAATTGCTTTGAGAGCTTCCTGTCATCAGCACCACTGGCCAGAGAAAAGATCAAGTGACCCACGAGAATCATGCATCGAGTGTCTTCTGCTTCAGATGGCAGAGTAATGAAGAAAAACACATGTGGTATGCATGGTGGTGAGGAAAAACATGTTCCGCTCATCCAGATAGTTTTTTTTTTACATTAATTCTACCAAAGAAATTTTAGTATTACTGACGGCATTTCAGTAACTACTACACTAACGTAGAATGAAAACACCTTCTCAGCTAGTACTGATTAAGCAAAATCAAACAGTGATATTGTGCTTCAATCCAGCCTCATTCACTGTAAAGCCGCTCTCATTTACATATTTTTTTCTTTTTTTTGCTGCCAGACAGCTGAACGCTTGTGAAAAAAAGAAGTATTTAATCACTGCATGTAAGGACTACTTGTTAACCAGCAGCTTCTTCTAAGCCATTTCAAGCTGTTGTGCTGTAGTGACAAAAATCTTTGTTTTATAACAGCAAGCATATCAACATAAACACATTATTCCAGCTTCATTTAAACGGAAATGATAGATTGTGTCTTTAAGTTGTGAGTGACATTAGGCAGCTTATATCAGCATTTAAACTAAGTACTGAAAACACTAAAACAGTAAGTGGAATTTGGATAACAGTAAAATATAACGACAGAATATTAGCTGGTCTTTGAAAATTAAAAATTGCCTAGAACCAGCTGCCTCTAAGGCTGAGATAATGGCTGTCAAAATATTGAGATTTGAGTTGATGATTAATTATCATACAAACAACTCACAGTAATTACACATATTGTTGCTTTTCTTAACATTATCCGTAAACTGTAGCAGAAGTCTAATATGAGCAGAGATATACACTCTCAAGTTATGATGAAGAGCCATTTATTAGTGCAGAAATCTGAAACCTTTAAAATAAGTAATATGTCTGTTAGATTTTTCTTAAAAAAAAAACATAGCAGATAGAACATGACCTAAATTGTAAAGCACATTTGTAGGGATGGGAATCGAGAACCGGTTCTTTTTGAGAACTGGTTCCCAATAGCTCAATTCCTTGGAATCGTTTGCAGCATATGTGTGATGACGTCACATGTACACTGCATTGTTTTGGTTTAGAACGTAGCCAACATGGCGTTGAGGCAGAAAGGTTCCAAAGTATGGCTATATTTCAAGATGACACCAGGGCCACTTGTAACACTTGCAAAGCTTGTATTTCTTCAAAGGGGGAAATCCCTCCAATATGCTCCATTTGTCCACACAGCATGCGCTTCATTTACAGGAATGTCACGTGTTTGACGCACTACTTAGCGACACTTGTGAATCTAGCAGCAGAGCAAACACCAGGGCGTTGTCCGGGCCCAGTTCTGGTGGTGATAGGGGCGGGGGGCACACGTCCTGCCCCCTCGCATAAAAGTTTCCGAAGGTAGGGATAAGGAAAATGCAGTGCACAACAGTGGGAGAAATAGAGGAAATGGTAAAGTGTCTTAAGTTTCATTTTCACTGTATGGTACACTCCCCCCAACCCCCCCACCCCGGCGCC
>JAPQRP010049384.1:0-13649 GCA_037367295.1 Apogon hyalosoma | reverse complement strand
AAGAAAACGAAGGGTAAGGAGGAAAAGAAGAAGGAGGAGGTGAAGAAGAAAATGAAGGGGAAGGAGGAAAAGAAGAAGAAGGAGGTGAAGAAGAAAATGAAGGAAGGAGGAAAAGAAGAGAAAGGAGACAAAGAAGAAGGAGGAAGAGGAAGGAGAAGGAGAAAAAGAAGGAGGAAGGAGAAGAGGAAGGAGGAGGAGGAGATGAAGAAAACGAAGGGGAAGAAGGAGAAGGAGGAAAAGAAGAAGGAGGAAGTGAAGGAGAAAATGAAGGAAGAAGGAGGAAGAGAAAGGAGACAAAGAAGAAGGAGGAAAAGAGGAAGAAGGAGAAAAAGAAGGAGGAAGGAGAAGAGGAAGGAGGAGGAGGAGGAGGAGATGAAGAAAACGAAGGGGAAGAAGGAGGAAAAGAAGAGGAAGAAGGAGGAGTTGTGTTTGAGTGACTGAAGCGTATCATCTTCATCACATTAAAGCACTGGGGTCCATTGCTCTCGTTAGGACTGCGGTTCTTAAACAGACCGGTTCTGTGATCCAGCAGCTGGATGAAGTGGACGGACGGCTGTGTTTACTGCGACGGCAGAACCGCCGTCGCATCAGGAGGTTAACATGAGTCAAAGCACCGCCGCGTGTTGGCCGACGCCCACCAGACTTAACTGAAGCCAGGCACTTTTAATTGTGCCCCGCTGAGTGGAGGGAGAGTAAACAAACAAACAAACAAACACACGGAGCCATCCAACTGGGCCAGGGCCACGCCCACTGACAGACAGACCACGCCCACCACCCTCCGAACCAGAACCGAAGCTGTAGACGCTCCGTTACCGGTCGACTGTTCTGTGGGTTTATCTGTGGGCTGATGTTTATTTACTCAGTGTTTGTAGAAGCGCCGCGTGGTTCACAGGTTTATATCCGTTAAGTGTCCGAGAGTTTCAATCAGTCACAACCTTAGAGCAGGGGTCTCAAACATGCGGCCCGGGAGCCAAACGCAGGCCGTCAAAGGTTCCAATCCGGCCTGCAAAGTGCAAACACTCCACAGTTAAAGCTGTGGAACTGACGTTAGTTCGGGTTCCACACAGACTGATCTGATCGACAGGAGAACAGCAGCAGAATAACCGACGAAGAACAAGGACTCCAGACTTTCATCTGGGTTTGACGTGAAAAAAATAATATTCCATTATGCCGACAAATAATGACAACTCCACATTTTTTGTCTTTGTTTTAGTGCAAAAAATAACATAACATTATGAAAATATTTACATTTACAAACTATTCTGTAACAATAAAATGTGAAGAACCTGAACAAATATGAACAACGTGAAAATTAAACACAATTTGAACCATTTTCTGTTTCTGTTACTCAGTGTTTATCGTCTTTGTCGATCCGATCCGTAACGCACATGGAGAAATGATAAGTGGAGGCAGAATACTGTTACAATTGCACTTATTTTTCTTGAGAAATGTCCGTTTTTTCAGGTTATTCACATCTGTTTTGTTTGGATAGTTTTTAAAAGTAAGTATTTTCATAATTTAATGTTTTTTTTTTTTGCCCTGAAACAAAGACAAAACTTTGGCGTCGTCATTATTTACAGGTTATTGTGCTATTATTTTACTGGTCCGACCCACTGCAGATCAAATCTGAATGTGGAACCTGAAAGAAAATGAGTTGGAGAACCCTGCTTTAGAGCTTTATTCGATGGTGAAAATCTGGACAAATACGTTCTGTTCTGCCGGAAGGTTATGGAATGTTGGTTTAATTATTATTATTATTATTTTATTATTATTGTTTTTTTATTATTATTGCCCCACCCCCCAAAGAGGTTGGTTTGGTTTGTTTGTTTACACTTAAGCAGTAAAACTATTGGTTGAATTCAGACCCAGTTGGGTTTATAGATTATCAGAGACCCAGAATAGATGTGATTACATTTTGGGAAAAGTAGGTCAAAGCTAAGATTTTTTAAAGCTTTTTTTTTTCCCTAGTGACGTGCGTTGTGGGAAGCGCAGCTGCAGTAGCGAGAGGCAATGAAGCCGTTTCCGCGTTTGTTGCCGCTGCGGCCGTAAAGCGGCTGCGTGGAACTCCGCTTCCCACAACTCACGTCGCGACAAATTTCCAAAAATGCCCGAGTGACGTACCGGCTCCGTCTGTAAAGAAATGGAGGGTTTACGGTGGAGTAGACTTTGAGGATATGACCCGGGTTTGACAGATTTAATGAAACGTTGGTTCCGAAAGTCATTCGCAGCTTTAATGTGTAATATGAACGAACACACACACAAAAAAAATTGGATTTCACCCAAAAAATCCGAACAGTGCTGTTTGAACGTAGGCTCAGTCCCTTTCACAGCTGTATGTATATAGTGTATATTTACTTCCATTTCCTGTAGATTTACACATATTTTCTGCTTTAATAATGAATTCTATTTATATTATTTATTGCCTTTATCTCTTCACACTTACTTTTTTTTCTTTTTTTTCTTTTGCTAGTGTTTTTCTGTGCAGCTGAGCTATTGTGACCAGGTAATGTCTAAGTCTAAGTGAAAAGCTGATGAAGAGGCGCCTGATGACGCCGGTTCGATCCCGTTGTCGGGTCGCGTGGTGTTGGAATGCAGTCGTAACACCGTCCCCATCGTCAGCAGATCCGCTTCACGTTGGCGCTCCTCCATCCCTCCTCACATCAGTGTGTCTGGGCTCGTTACAGTCACTCTAGTTCCCACAACACCTCCTGCATTCACACATCTGCATCCAACCCTGAAACCGCGGTGCAGTCGGCGCCCTTGAGCAAGGCACGTCTCTGCTGCTGCCTTCGCTGCTTTTCACCGGGGTTTGCGCACATTTTTCGAGGTCAAATTCCAGCACTTTTAAGGGTCATTTTCACCTTAGCGCTGGGGTCAAATACAAATACGTGCGTTCTTCAGACGCTTCGCAACGAGACGAAGATTAAGATAAAAACGTACCCGGAGTCGACCCGAGAACACCTGGGAACGCTCTTTTTTTATTTTTCAAAATCCACCACTTCTCTGTCAGTAGCTCTGGCTTGAAATCTAACCCGGCAGAGTTAATACTAAAAATAAATACAGGGTTCGTACGCGTTTTTCAAGGTCAAATTCCAGCACTTTTAAGGGTCATTTTCACCCTATCGCTGGGGTTAGATACACATCTACAGGAAAACATATACTCAGGATTATTTTTGTCACTTTTTATCGCAACGACGTACAACGTATTATACTATAAACATCTAAAATTATGTTTCATGACGGCAAAAAGTTTAGAAATGAAAGGAGAACACGGGAAGCCCCTTGACGTTCTCCAGACACACTTACACCGAGACAAAGATTACGATAAAAATGCACCTGGAACACCTGCTAATTACAGGGTTCCTACAAGTTACATTTAAGACTTTTTAAGACCTTTTCTCAGAATTTAACGCCCATTTCACAGCCTATTTCATGGCTACACTGGCAAAAATTCATGACTCCAAGTATTTAGGAAAATGTACTGATTTACTCCTTGATTCCCACCGTTTGGAGTCATTTCTCACTGAGGGCTGCAAAGTGAGCGATCATCGGTTCCTAATTTCAGTATAAATTGTCGGGTTGAACTGAGTCGACTGAAGTTCCCGTCTTTGCAGTTTGGACATTTAACACATTTAAACACAATACAACCAGCAAGTTTATGGCAACTTAACTACCTACCATATCAAATGTAATACCTTTTAAAGACTTTAAGGTATGAAATGCAGATTTGTAAATTCAAGACTTTTAAGACCTTTTTCGAACCCTGTAATTATCTTTTTTTGACATAAAGTTTTATTTTTCAAAGTGCACCACCTCTCTGTAAGTAGCTTTGGCTCGAGTTGATATTAAAAAAGAATAAATAAATCACATCATAGTTATAATTCCAAGCACTTCCGAACGCTTCAAACTAAAATTCAAGCGCTTTCCAGACCTTGAAGACGCAACATTGAAATTCAAGCATTTTCAAGGATTTCAAGCACCCGTGCGAGCCCAGTTTCACTACGTGGATGTAAATGGACAGAGGGCTTTACCTTCTACGGAGATGTCCTGGATGGCGAAGCGGAGGATGATGGTCCAGATCATTCCCAGGGTCATCTTGGCATTTCCATCCACGATTTCTGCACAGACACAGAACGACGCTTTAGTCACTCGCCTATTTTTATCCAACACACGAAGCTCACATATCAATCTGCTCTTCCATTTAATAACGCCAACACACCCACTAGGATGTATCTATAAATAAGGATTGAAGGACTAATGGACTAAAACCTGCTATTTTCATCGTCTTCGAGTATCGTCCTTTATTCTGGACAAACTGAAGGAGACACTGGAAACAGGTGGATTATTTTTGTCCATTTCAAGCTTTTTTTTTTGAGAAAGTTACAGCTATTTATTAGCTCGAGGCGATCATTTTTTTGGTAAAATTTTATATTCTATTTGCTTAGTTTTCATAATTTTTCCTATTTTATAAAGTATTGGTTTTTTTTTTAGTCAGTGGCTACTGCCGCAGTACCGTGGCACGAAATATCGGTTTGTCTATTGCCACAGAGTCAATCAAATTATTCGAATTCTGCACGATGAACGTTATCCCAGTGGCTGATTTTATATATTCTATATTCATCAAAACCCGGGGAAATTCCTCATATGAGGCAAAACAGTCGCCACGTTTCGTGTTGTTTGCCTGCACGTTGAAACTGAAAGTGTGAACAGGCACAAACAGCCTCTGGTGACTGGTCCCCTCGGCTTTTTCTGTAAGCGGATTGGCCCACGGCATGTGTGATACTTACTGCCACAGTACTGTGACAGCTTCCAGGTTACCAGTCCACACAGGAGATAACGAGGGCACTGATTGGCTCTGTGGTAACAGACAAACGAGACCGCAGTCCCACAGCACTGCGGACACAGACACTGTTTTGTATTAATATTGTTGCACTGACTTGAGTAGCACTCCTAATTTCACTGCACACGTGATAATAAAGACTATTCTATTCTATTCGACTTTTGTTTTGCCTAAAAATGGATGAATTTACTGCTGAATTTTAAAAAATAAAAGTAAAAATAACTTTTTTTTTTTTGGTCCATTTCATGCTTTTTCTGACAAAGTCTACTCTGATTCTGATCACCCAAATATGAACTGAACAGACGGTACACTTGTCGGCGTCGTCCTAACAGTGAGATTCAGTGTAAATGCTTGGGTTTCAGGTATCGTTATCTCCTTTTCCCACCACGATCCACAGATACTTTACAGCCGTAGTAACAGGACAGAACGTCATGTGTATTGATCAGTTTGCAGTGTGTGCGGAATCCGACCTGAACTACATGCCTTCGGTCTTCGCATACTTTCGCCCGCTTCGTTTACTACTTTATCAATCACCGTGTGTGTCGACTGTCACCGTGGAATTCGTTTCACATCACTTTCATTCTTAGCGGTGATGTTTCTCATGTTTGATCTGCTGTCTCGTCCTCTCAGCTGACTTTATTCTGCCTCATTAGTTTCTACTGTCGGAGCGCCTCGTTAACGGGATTTTAAGGGTCACAGAAAGGAAATACGCACGTCTTCCCTTCATCGGACGAGACATAAAACCTGTGTTTTAACTCTCAAAAGGGTATATGTATTTAGCTTTATAACATATTCCACTAATTCACATCATACATAGAAGTTTCAATACACTAAAGGGCTTATAATGTGAATTATGTGCAATAAGTCATGCAATAATCATCTGTTCTTGCAACATTTATTGAATATTTATTCAAAAATAAATGCACTATTTCTCTATAGACTTAAGTTCATAGATATACATACTGTTAATATAGTGTCTATTCATATTTTATGTCTATTTTTTATTTTTATTCTACTTTTAGCTCTATTCTTATTTTACTTCTGTAAAATTTTATATCCTATTATCTTATTCTTAGTTATTGTAATTTTATATTCGTACTATTGTTATTTTCTGAAGTTTTTTTTTTTTATTAATATTGTTGCACTGGCTGGAGTAGCACTAATTTCACTGAACACACAATGACAATAAAGGTTATTCTATTCTATTCTATATTTGTTTTGCCTAAAAATGGGTGAATTTACTCCTGAATTTAAATAATAGCAGTAAAAATTTGATGCTTTTTTATTGAGAAAACAGTAAAAAGCCTTAAAAAAAAAAAAAAGCCTTACACATAGATGTTTTCCAATAATTTTTTTTTTTTTTTTTTGTCCAGTTCAAGCTTTTTCTGAGAAAATTACAGCTATTTATTGGCTCAAGGGGACAAACCCCATGGGTTTCCTCCATAAATCACTGCTCAGAAACACAATGAGGCCAGAACAAGATCAGATAAAAATAAAATAAAATAAACAAAGGACAAAAATTTAAAAAATGAAAAAATAAATACATGAGAAGATAAAAATGAATGCATTGCTGGGTCTCAGGAGGATATGGGATAGTGGCCAAAGGTGTAAATATGGTCTATTGTTTGTAATTTATCTACTGTTTCTGAATGAGGTGTAAAAATATTATTTTAATCCCAACATGCCTCATACGAACAGTTTCAAGATGACATCGTCCAGTTCATGAGGGTGAGTTTCATTTCATATTTAATTTTTAATTCTTTATTGATATAAATACCAAAATTCGTATTTTTCTCTATATTTTCATCTTTTCACTTCTGGTTTTTTCTACCTGTCTTTTCGCTGCACTTGGTTGTTGTAGGATAAATAAAATTGTATCTTATTTGATTGTATCCTCCTCCTAAAATCTCTCCACATGCGTCCAGTGGTGTTTCCTGTCAGGGTGTGTTAAATCCGGGGTTTCTTCTTCTTCTGCTGCTGTTCTTACCTTCGGCTCCAATCGACACCAGTTTGACTCCCTTGCTGGCGATGAAGTCCAAGGCTTTGTTGACGTTGTTGATCTTGTGGACCCTCATCTTGCCTCGCTCAGGCTTGGGTAACCGTTCGCCTGACAGACAAAACAGAGGGAGCGAGTGTCAGGATCAGAACACGTTTCCACGGGCTCAGCAGAACCGGCGGCAGACAGGACGGTTAGAGTTACAGCGGCATCGCTCGCGGCAGGAAACAGAACACCAAAACGAGAAAGTAAGTTCAGATGATTTTCACAGCAGAAAACCTGCAATTAAAACCCAGAAACCTCAAGGCGAAGGCCGTCATAAACAATGACAGATCTACAGCGGGGTGTTCCCGCCGTGATGCGTTCATGCCTCCGATCCATCACTGACCCTGGAAACCTTTATTTAGAGATATTTATTACAAGTCACTGTGTTTTCCTATTATTCACTGTGTTATTGCCTTTTAATGGTTTTTACACTGCTTTTATACGGCTTATACCTCTGACTTCTATTTGGATTGTATCTTTTGACCTACATGGACTCTGAGACCCCCAAATGTGTAAAAATGGCAACTATTATCTTATCTTATCCAACTGCAATAGCATGACAGGAAAAAAAAAACAGCTTTTTATACCAAATGATGGCTCAGAAAACAGAACAGACCACTATTAACCCATAAGGACCCATTATCCAGTATTTAAAATAGCATCTATTATGAGTTGAATAGTTTAATATTGATATTTATTCTTAACTTACAATAGTTCTACTTCATTTTAACCCAAACATCCGATAACGACCAAAAGCATCTACTGATATAAACTATTTAAGTACCGATCCACTAATTCTAGCAATACACGTAAATAATTGGTGTAAATACAGTTCTTCATCTGTTCATGGTCATCAGATATGACCCATGTGGATGTTCAGAGGCTCCGTAGTTACCATGGAAACACCGTCATCTTCTACAACATTGATTCACCAGTAAAACCCATGGAGTTGGATCCATGACAGTGGATGGACACACTGGGTTTATGTTCAGATAATGATGTATTTTGTTGAAAAAGTTGCTTTCTCTTGTTTCTGATTTAATAACCTGTGAATTTAATCTGAGCTTTAACGAACATCTACATGATCAGTGAATTAAACACAGGAAAATACCTGATTTACACTGAAAAACGCAGAATACAGGGGATAATATTATAATAAATGATGATGAATGACTTAGGTTGTAGAGATAAACATTTTAAAGTCACCACAATAGTTCAATGTAAAGTGAGAGAACGTATTTTCTGTTGTTTCCGTTGGCAGAAAAAATGTAACGTCACATTTAACAATGAAAAAGGACATAAAGTGCATAAAAACGCAGAATGAGCAGCAAATTAGAACACAAAACCTATAGCTTAATTTTAATAATAAATGTAATAATATTTAATAAATGAAATTAACACAAACAAATAATTAAAAAAAAAAAAAAAGAACATAACATGTACAAAATAAGCTGCAAACTGAACAAAATTGAAGAAAAAAAATAATATTTGCAACAAAATCAACCAAAGGGAAATGCCAGTGGTTGGAGATGTTGATCCACTAATTCTATCAATACATATAAATAACTGGTGTAAAATGCAGTTTGTCATCTTTTCATGGTCGTCAGATATGAAGCCAAAGTCACTGTGGTGTATTTAACGAATATTAAAGTGCAGTGGTTTCAGAGTTATGACAACAGAACCACATCACATGCAGCTCTAAGGACCACAAATATCAACCATAATTAATAATATGGTTGAAACCTATGAAGCCAAATGCATGACTCTGCCTGTAAGTAAATAAATGTAAATAAATGATGATAAAAGGCTTTAAGATCTGCAGCGGGGACGGCCTCGTTAAACACAATCACTGGAGGAAACACAACTCGCCGACTGCGAAGTAAACGCTGCATTTTCCAGATGACAACAGACGTTTAGGGGCTGAAACACGGAGGAACCGGGTTAGACTGACATGAACCTCAGCTCCAGTCGTTTTACAGCGACTGTGGACTCATGTCTCACGTTATATCTTAAAAATAAAAGGTGGCGTAATAATGGGAGCTCCTGAAGTAACATGTGGACGAGTGTGTTCAGTGACGCCAGATGGAAAGAGTTCAACTACAGAGGAAATTTAAGAAAGGATAATATACTTGTATGTGACCTGGGGGGGGGTTGGCCTGTGATTGTCGGACTGGAGACGCTTTACTATTCCAGTAACTCTCCACCGCTGTCTGGACCCGCTCCCCGGGAATGCTGGGTCCCATGAATTTGTCACGTTCACATTATTGTTAATACGATATGTGGGAGTAAATGTGGCGTTCCCGTTTTGAACTTCATTTCCCATCATGCAGCGTGGTACTGCGCTTCCGTGACTGTACGGCTTTTGTATTCCAAAATTACTAATATCTCCAAAAATATCGGTTCTATCAACTTGCCGAGATATTTAACGTGAAGTCGGGACAGTTCCTCAACTGTAGGAACCAAATTGGCCACGTAAAAATGTCGACATTTGTCAGAATTGTGCGGATACACACACAAAGATGCGCTGAGCCCTTCCAGTATGATGATGCAGATAAATCACATTCAGGAGACTCAGATGTTACTTTATTCAATATAAAACACACAGGATGGAGAGAAGGGTTCATGGGTGAAGTTTATCATCATCGCAAGTATAATTAGCCAGAACTAAGTCACGTGACATTAGACGCATTCACTACACGAGTCACATTATATAGTTCTGATTACGTAGATAGATGAATGAAAAGGAGACTCCAGGCTGATTACAGCTAATGAGGCTGACAAAATAATCAAATTATCACACATTTGGTTGGATCAAACTAGTTCTAGATCATACAGAAACAAAATTACTGTACAAATATGATCACTATCGTACATCTGAAATCACTGAGTATATTATGTTGAAATACTGTGATGTCGTCTTCGGTGCAACGGGAAAGGATGAAACTGGAAAGGATACGTTTTAATTTCCGAACATAAAACTTGATAGTAAGATGTTTCCGGCCAAGAATACAGTTATTTCCACTTTAATTTACATATTAAAAACCTTGACGAGGCTGCTGTTGAAGATCTGGAGTTGGACCCTGAGCGCTGCAGTGGCACTGCTCCTAATATATGCTAATGCTAATAGCCCCTTTTACACCTACGTTTCCAGGAATTTATTTAGCTGGGTAACAGAACTCCTGGTAATACGTGTGGTTTAGTCCTAGAAAATGTCCTCAAATCAAATTGACATATGGGGAAATGGTAAAGGAAACTGCACTACACCTCCAGTCCAGTAGGTGGTGACAAGAAAACGCTTAAGGCCATAAACCACGACCGACAAACCCACTTCATCATTTGTGCGGCACAGAACGGAAAAGATACAAACATTGGATTTAACGTGGAGGGTGAACGGAAGCCCCGCCCCTCAAGAATTATGGGGAATCTGAAAAGTCCTGCCCCCCCCACCCCCCTGGGAACTGTTATCAGGGAAAGTTTGGGGTTGAATGAAAGTTTCTCAGTGGAAACATGCGGGCGGGGGGGTGTCATAATCTCAGAATGTTAAAAGTTCCTGCAGTGGGAAAAGGGGCTAATGCTAATGCTAGGTGCTGTGTGTATTATAGATAAAATGCAGTGTCAGAATTTCACCATGGGGATGGAATTCACCTTTAACCTTTTTAATCTGTGGTGAATTTATCAAGACGGAGCCGACTTGAATATTTACTCCAACATTTTAGGAGATTTCCAATTATTTTTAGCACTGGATTCCACCGTACATGAACACAAATGGGATTTACACACCGAGTCGACAAATTAAGGCAGATGCAAGAACTTTTGCACCGAAAAATAGTTTGTTTTCCAAGATTCTAAATACATAAAACTGGTTGATTTGACCGAACATCACAAGAACGTTAATAGGAATTAGCAAAAACACAGAGGAGGCCTCATTTTTATTTACACTGAATACATGTTTACAACCTTAACTGAGGTTCTCGTGGACAAAACTTTCATTTCTTGATGCTTTAGTGCAGAATATGACATGTTTCAGCTTTGAGGTGACAGTGGACATACCTGAGATGACCTCCAGCAGCAGCATCAGTTTGAGTCCATCCCTGAAGTCCTCCTCGATGTTGTCGATCTGGGTGCCGGCCTTCCGGAGGTGGGAGTTGCACCACGCCGTGAACGTCTGCACAAAGAGGACACCGACCGTTAGTTCACAGAATGGACCATGGTGTTTTCACAATAAACCACTTTGAATCGAGAAGAAATGTTGACTGGAATTCAATGAGCAGGAAGCGAGGTGTTTTGTTTTTTTTTGATAAGACAGGAAGTAGGAGAAGAAAAGGGGAAGTATTGGACATTAGAATACAATATCAACAGTGAGAAAACAAAGCAAACTGTCGCAAAGTGATGGAATTTAGTCACAAATAAAGTTCCGCCTTCTCAGTCTGCTGCACAATTGATACACTGATGTTCAAACTGACTCCACAAAACACTCGGTTCCTCTTTTCTTTACTTCTTGGTAAAAACCCTTGTTTTATTTTCTCCACAAAAAGCTCCATTATCAACCTCACGAGTCCCAGAGTATGACCATGATCAGACTGAGCAACAAACCGCCTCCGATCTTGAAAACCCGACAAACGGGGCCAGACTAGTATCTGGAAGACAGGCATGCATCAAACATAACAACGGCCTGTTTTAGTTGTAATGAAATATCAGCCTGGTGAACCAAACGGCAAACACAGACATCTGGCAAAGGGCGAACACCAGCACAAATCACACACATCAATAGACGCTTGGAATCCGTGTTTTTTGTGCGTCTGGTTACCCAGCATTCCTCACAAATATGTCTTGGATTAGTGTATTTTGAAGAAGCTCGTGGCATCGAGGTAGGCATGAAACCGAGGGAGGGGGGGGCGCTTGGACCGGCTTTGTCACGCTACTCCTCAAAAACAAGAAATTATGGCACATCATCAGTCAAAGTGTCAGAAACACTGAGCATTTTTTCCCCCACTGGTTACATAATTTAGGGGAAATGCCTGAAATTACCAAGTGACCAAAATACATGTTCACAGTCCGGTTTATAGACAGGAAGAGGAGCCGTTCCCTCGTAATAAACCTTAGAAACGCGCCGTTAACGTTACAACCAACCGTCACTAAGACCGGCCTCCGAGGTTTTAATGTACAAGGTTTGATAACATCATTCAGAAATCTTCCACAGGAAATAAGAGCTGCTTTCGTATCAGAGGACACTCACATACATTCCAGAGCTTCAAACACAACATGGCATTCATTTAAGAAAATCAGGTTTCCTTGAAGGTACGATGTTAGCCACTGTTAGCTTGCTTAGCACAGACTGGTAGCAACAACAGAAAGGCTGAATGCTAATTATCAGTTCGTTACAGTTTCGTGTTGGGTAATTTTATACGATATGAGGATGAGAGCGAATACAAATGCAAAAAAACAAACACTAGTAACGCTGACTGCTGGACACCCCCTTCGTATTTGTGCTAAGCTAACTAATGCTAGCTCATGTCGTACCTTAGGGCGACTTTAACTCGCATATAAAATGTATACTGGAGCCTGCATATGTGAGTTTCTTAATTTGATGTTATAAAACTACATTCCTTCATTTGTTCTGAGACGTTAATGCTAGTTAGCTTAGCACATACATTACTTCCAGTTATGTTTTAATTTTAACTTGGGTAGCGGTATATCAATTAAATCTGTGCTAATACTGTATTATAGAAAAAAACACTGATTTGTTTGTCAACAACTGTGTGCTATGCTAACTAATGCTAGCTAGTATCTAAATCTTGGAGCTAACAAAGGGCCATTTTGTGAATTTAACTTATAGCTCAAACATTTACTGTCGCCGAATCTTTTCTGTATATTTCTGTTTGATATGCAAATACGTTCATTTATTTACTTTGAGACACGCCTGTAGATAGCTTAGCAAAAAGATCTGAGTAAGTGAATACAGAGGATTATTCTTTTCTTTTTTTTATTTTAACTGAAGTAGTTGTCGGTCAGCTGAGGGCGGGCTAATATTGTTCAAGATATAAAGGAAACTCTGCAAATATTTGTTAAAGTATATGTCTTTGTTTGATAACAGCGTCTGCTAAGTTAGCTCATGTTAGCATGATGTTTTTGATGCTCAAAATAACACTATTATGAATACAGCTCCACATCTGTGTGTTTTATGAGTATCATGTCTTCAATTTGCTAGCATTTCCTTTGTAAATAAAGGTTTTACTTATTCCTATTTATTTCATATATATTTATTTGGATTGATTGTAAAATAAATCATGAGTCAGAAATGAAAAAAATTAAGATGATCTGTTCATTAATTTCTGAATCATGTTTAGCTCTTTTTAAATGGCACTATTGTCTGTACAGTTCTGTGGGGGAAAAAACACTTTCTTGTATTTACCATACACTTTTTACATTTATTTTATATTTCTGTACATATATTTATTCTATAGAATGTGAGAGCTAAGGATAAACCAATCAAATTCCTTGTCTTTGTGCCTAAACTTGGCCAATAAAGCAGATTCTGACACAGACATTTATAATATTCTCAGGATTTTCCTCGTGTGTATTTTCACCCTGAACAGCCACTAGTTGTGTTGTTCAGTCACTCACAGCCTGAAGTCACACCTCCTAAATGTCTTCGTTGTCGGTACTTAACACACATCAGAGACCAGGAGCTCCGACATGCTTCACATTGACCTTTTCTTTCTCTGTTAAAAACATTATGACAGGGTGCCGGTGCCCCGCCCCCTCCCT
>JAPQRP010049383.1:0-13657 GCA_037367295.1 Apogon hyalosoma | reverse complement strand
ATTTCTGTAAAGCCACTATAGGCAGCTTAGACGTTAAAGTTCAAGTTTGAATAGAATAGAATAGAATAGAATAGAATAGAATAGAATCTTACTGCCACAGCATTTAAAGCCCACATTTTAACCAAATTCTTGTGATTAAAATAGTTTAACTCAAAGGGAAAAAAAAAAAAAAAAAGCTCTTGATGGCAAACTATAGTATCCCTCTGCGTTTTTTGCCAGTTCTGCATATTTGAACTCTGACCTGCTGTCTCTGATGGCTCTGTGCGGTACCGCTAGTGGAGCAACTGGCCTGAGCCTCAGCACCTCATTGATCAGAGAACACAGGACAGGAAGTCTGTGTTTGTCGCTGTATTTGGGATATCGTCCTTCTAGTACAGTACATAACTCTTCATACACACTTGTCTGCACCTGAAGATTAAAGAAGAGAGAGATATTTGTAGATAGGTTACTTTTGGTTATGTCAATGCAACTTTTATACATTACTCCACAGTCTAACATGCCTCTGGTCTGTGCAACAGGAAGGCAACAGTCCAACTCAACCACGCCGCGGTGGTCTCTGTTCCCCCGATGAGAAGGTCCACAGTGGCCATGTGAACGTGAATATCTGTGAGGAACTGTAGACAAAAACGGGAATATTTGCAAACAGTACATTTTTTTCCAATCCTTGTTGTCCAGTGAAACAAAATCTTAACATTTCAGGAACTACATGTGATTCATTTGAAGAAAATAAGATAAATAATATATAAACAGATGGATAACACATATCTCAAACTGATCTACTGTGGTTATCAGTGGGATACAGAATGTCTTACCACATCATCTTCTGAGTTTTGATGTTGGTCAATACCTTGAAGAAGGGAGCCTGTGATGGCATCTTCAGTTTTCTTGTCTTGTGACTAAACAGATAACAGCTGATAAAAGTTGATACAGAAGGAACTCATACAAATGTATCAAATGTTAAACTTGGATAAATATTAACTGGAATTTGAAACATGGTATAAACGTGAGTTAATTATATATTTTAATTAATTAGATAGACACAGTAAGCTATTTTAAAATGTATTTTATGTTAATTTTCATTCTTTTCCTTCTATTGTTTTGCATTTGCTTTACAAACCTTGTAGTTGTTTAGGTGTTCTCTGATAATATCATCTCTCTTGGACACCTCTTTGAGGAGACGGGAAAACACTGGATTGGGTAATTTCTTGAGAAATAAGATTGCATAATGTGTGAAATCCAGTTTTGTAAATTAATATTATCCTCTGTGTTTCTGTAGTTGTAATGGATGCTCAGATATTAACTGACTCTGAGCAGAGGGAAGGAGTCCAGAGCAGAAATCCAAGACGATCCCCACAGAGCAACTATTTCATTCAGACAGCTGTGGAGCTGCTGCAGCTCCACTGAACTTTTGTCATACTGGAAAAGCAAAAGTGAAATTAAACACATCTTGCCAATAAAATGCTGTAATCAGTCATAGTATATAATGAATGAACTTATTTACCAGTACAAAAATCACATGAAATTACTGTATAACGTTGTCAAAATGTTTGCATCTCTTCTGACACATTTTCAGAGATTTCACACTGTGATTCAAGAGAAAGAAAATACTTGCTTCTTTTCCAAAAGTCAGAGTAGTGATGACATTACTTGCTGCCACTGTGAAATCTTCAGCAAGATCTACAGCACTGCCGTCATAATCCATTAAAACCTCGACAGAACATGAATAATCTTGATTAAGAATGAAGCTTTAATTAACATAAAAAAAAATCCAAACATTTGGTTTGCACAGCTCTGCTATCACATATAAATGCTGTTATTTTATGAAAAAAACACATACATTCACTGATAGTGGTTTAAAACATTTCTTTTTGTTTGTACCTTTCGTAGGTGCAAAGCCTGCCTCTCAATTACTTCATGCAAAGATTTTTGACAGCAGCGCTGCAAAGCACTGTGAACCAGCCGGCGATGTGCCCTCCACTCCTCATTGTAGTCCCCCAAAGAGATGGAGCACCCTCCTCCAGACACAATATCACCTGAAATGACAGGTAAGTTAAAAGAATGCTCTGACATGATGTGACGTATTGAGGACAGCTGTGGAAAAGACTTATTCACCTGTGTATGAAACAGGTCTCCCAGCAAAGTCTGACCATTTCTTTACTAGTGCTTCTCTTATGACTTCACTGCTATTGAGGACCACCATAGCTGAAAACACACATTTGTGGTTAAAAAAAAAAAAAGGTCTAGTATATGTAATGAGATAATCTTAAAGGTGTTGTTTTGTTTCTTTTAATAGGTCACTATTTATATAAAGGACTAAAACATCCATTGTGTGAAATGCCATGGTTACTAGTGTTTCCACATTTAAGGCGGTAGATGCTTCCGTAGCGTTGAGCCAGATTTGTCAGGTGAATTGGCAGATGATCGTGTGTCAGCTCCATCATGTTGCCTATTAGGAAGAAACTAGGAGGACCTGGGAGGGAAGGAGACGAGGACCAGGGAAGAAACTGAGAGAGATGCTGCCACAGTCCAGATTCAACTAAGTAGAGGAATTAGAAAAGAAAAAGTTAGAAAGAGAGAGTATAAGTAACAACACAGTGTATAAACCAGTTTTAAAATGTTGTGCTCAGTGGTGTCTTAAAGTAAAAATTATCATTAACAAGTACTTTTACCTTTAGATGTACTTCCATTATGATGTCCATGTATTTTTCCTCTCTGACCAAAAATCATTGATATTAGCAGCAGTAACACAACAAACACAATTCCCACACTGATCAGTGATAGTTCTGTTGCCATTCTGTTTCTTCTTGCCGTTCCACATAGAAAAACTGTTTGTCACACTGTTCGTCCAATTTATACAGATTTGGACACTCCTGTTCGCATCAGCTTGGTACAGTGTTTTGCTTTAGTCAAGGACAAGTAAATGTTTTTAGGTCAAGATATGCAATGATGAGATGAATGCAGCAAAAGACTGATAAGACTGAGTTTGATAAACATGGGAGGGATTCGCTGAAGGGTATGATAACAGATCACAGTCATAGTGGTATTTTCGTTATCGAGGGAGTGAAGAACATGGAGAAACTTTTTTTCATCAGGATTTGAGTGTTTTAATTTACTTGTACAAAAGAAAAAAGCTACACTTCAGACCCACATTAGCCACATTTATTCCAATAGGGTGAAACAGTGCATATTTAATTACAGTAGTAGTGAGGTGGCATGCCATGGTGGTACACAAGACGGTATTAGAGTCAAAACAAAACTGGTCTGAGATGAATGGGTCAGGTAGAACAGTAGAACAGTTTACAAAAAGTTTCCATAAAACATTTCCCCTCCTTTCCTAAAGAAACCGATGATGAACAAAAACAACCACAATATAAAAAAAAAAGGAAAAAAGAAAAAAATCCTGGTGCATTTGCATTGAAACAAAGGTATTACTAGCTGTCATTATTGTCCTCAAATTGTACATGCAGTTTCAGATTGAAAGTAACATGCAGCAACTGTGAGATCCATCCTCCTTCTAGAGCTCTAAATGTCTTCTGTCAGATGTAAGGGCTTTTTGGGTGGAGGACTGATAGATGCTGAAGTGTCCTTAGCCGTGGGTTGCAGGGGAGAACCTGGATGGTCTGAACTTCATCTCAGTAAAAGGAATGGATGAGTCTTTACCCTTCCAGTCTATCCAGACGATTCCCTGGATCAGAACAGAAACAGTGACGTTAATACATCACACAATCATCTACTTATGTCACACCAGTTTGGAAAGTGGATCGTACCTGATTATTACTGTTGATGCCATAAAGACCGTTGAGGTTGGTCTTATAGCAGTTCTTATACCACCAGCCTCCCATATAGGCCTTTGAACAGTGGATCCCCAGAGGGTCGGGGTCCTTGTCACGGGTTGAGAATGGACGTCCATTGTGATACTTCATAGAGTCACCTAACAGAAACACACAGCAGCATTAAACCGTGTATGGTCAGGTACTTTCTGTGTAATTCTATTCGTGAAACACACTCAGGTCAAAACAGATTTTTTTCCAACTCTGCACCTGCTGTTCCTGTGTAGCCAGATAGCGTCAGAGTATAGTGTTTCTCCTCTGAGTCAATAAAAAAGTTGGCGTAGTGGGCGTAAGCTGTGTCATTTCCAGATCGCATATCCACTCTCAGACTGACAGGGCCGATACTGGTCAGGTTGTGAAGAAGTTCATTTCCTGATGAACGTAAGGTGAAAGTGTACACAGTTTACCATCATTTACTGAATGACACAAACTACAATAATGATCATAATGTCAACAAAAAGTGTACCGAGCCAGAACTCTTCACTGATGTTTCCAAAACCAGTGCTGTATTCGCTCCAGGTTCTGTAGAAATCTGTCTTTCCGTTCATTCTCCTTTGGAAAACCTGGAAATCGCACATCAGATTTTTAATGAACACTTTCTGTTATTTCTTTACGTGGAAAAATTCAGTCAAGTTTCAGCTGTTTCTCTCACCGTCCAGCCGCCTCCATCAGTCTCCATGTCACAGTAGACTCTAACCACTGGTCCTTCTTTTCCTTGGGGGTAAATGTCGACCTCTCCTGAGTGCAGAGCTCCGTTCAGCAGCTCCTGAGAGCACTCAGTCGGAAAGGGGAAACGCAGTTTTCCTACGAGGAAGGAAATGACATTACTAGAGCTAATGTAAGGTAATATAATGTATACTGAAGTTGCAAGAGACATTACCTGTGATGAATTCTGTAGTGACAACAGATGTGTAGTATCCATCTCTTTCACCTTGCACCAAAACAACATAGCGTGACATGGGCAACAGTCCTGTGAGTTTGTACTCAGTGGTGGTGGAGTCCAGGATAACTTCCTGATGCATACACACAATAATTCACATTTAATCCTTCTGCCATGTAAACATTTTACAGGCTTGAGAAAAGAAATTGTTGAATTACTGACCTTTGTCTCCTCTCCTGCCACCTGGTAGGTCAGTCTGTAGCTGTGATACACAACACTGGAAGATCTCCATGCGATCACTGCATAGCGAGCACCCACTTCACTGGCTTTAACCGCTGAGGGACCCAAAAGCAAATAGCCATATAGTTTACACTCTCACTGTATTTAAGCATGTGGCAGTTAAATAAGCCTGATCTTTCAACCGTTCAGTCCAATTGTCTTTTTTATTTCCCCTCCACTCACCGTTAGCAGTAGTAAAAGTAGTGGAAATGGCTGTGCTTTGGAGACTGTCCTTCTGGCTCAGGACTTTGACTGTGTACAGCGTTCCCCTCTGCAGGCCTCGCAGCTGGTGTTCCACCGAGTTTCCAGACAGCATCACCGTCACCGTCACATTAGGAGCTGTGGCAAAACAGATCATTAGTAACACGTATCTTTGACATTAGTTATTGGGCTCCTGCTGCTGTACTCACTTTTAGAGGACTCATAGCTGACGATAAAGCGATCTACTTTCCCTAGACTGGGCGTCCATTTCAGCAGAGCTTTGGTATCTGTGACATTGACAGCTCGAAGATGTGTTGGGGGAGCAGGCACTGCAGTAAAGAGAGCATCATATTTAGTATATTTACTGTTGCTTGACAATGTCATACCATTATCAAACACAAAAAAACATATCAGTGTGCTTGACTTTCTTTACCCGTGGTGATAATGGATGTGAGAGTGTCACTCTGGGCTCTGCCGTGTAAAGTGGTTACAGTGATAATGTAGGAAGTTCCAGCTGACAGTTTGGGCAGAACCATATAGGACTGTTCAGAGTCTGTAGTCAGAGAATGGCTTTCCCCTGGAAGGACGATGGGAACACACCACATTCAAAACCAGCTTAAACATTCACATGGACTGACGTTATTATTACCATTAGGTGCATTTCTTATTGTATTGGTGGCTTGTGACAGACCTGTGACAATGTTAATGTAAGTGATCCTGAAGCCTGTGAATGGGGCCTTTGGTTTAGTCCAGGACACACTGAGAGAAGACTCTGTTACATTGCTGAAAACCATCTCTGTGGCTGGTTCTGGGCCTGAAAAAAGAGAAAATAAATCTATTTTGCAGATAAGTCACAAAGATACTATGTGAAGCAGAAGTGAGTAGTTTTGTTTTAAATACCTGTAACTGCTGTCACTCTGTGTATCTTGGATCTTCGGTCAGCACCAGTACCATACATGTACAGGACATAGCGTGTGTTTGCTCGTAGGTTACTGAACTCCATTGACCGTGTGTTGCCAGGGACCACCATAGAGACCCTCTTGGTTTCAGCTCTACCTCTTGAACCTAAGCCTTTACCAGTAGCGGTGGTTGTGTTGCTGGTTTCACTCTGTACCTGGACCTCTGTTGTGTTCTTTGCCATGGAGGCCTTGTCTCCTTTAAACACCTCCTCCTCTTCCAACTCCTCGTGTTCATCTTCATCACCCTCCATCCGGGGCTCTCTTCTGATCACAGTGAAGTTCTTGAACATGCCTTGAGGGGCTGACCACGTGAGAATGAAGCTGTAGGAGGAGGCATTTACAACTTTGACAGAACCTAATCCACTTCCTCCTGTCCTCTTAGTGCTGGACCCAGAGCCACTGACTGATGTTTTATTCTGCTGAGTGCTAGTTTGATCTGATATGGTTGCAAAAGTTGTGTTCACTATATATTGACTCTTCTGTATAATTTTCCCTTTTCCCATCCTGCCATCATCAGTGTTTCTGTTGTCCACCAATTGCACATTAACAGTATCTACCTTTACCTTCTTTTGGTGTTTCTGTCCAGATGATTGAGTGGTGTGCTTTTCAGTCATTGCAGACTGCTCTGTGACTTCCTTCCCTGGTCTGGTTTTGTTTGTTTTGTCAGAAACGGTTACAATTTTGGCTGTGCCGTTTAATTTCTTCACATTGGTCTGTGTTACATTGGCGTGAGGTTCATCTTTCAGTTGACCAGATTTAGGAGTTGCTTTAGCAGTAGTTTCTTCTTTAACAAGCTTGATGTCAGTCTTTTGGACAACCTTTTTAGGGGTCAAGACTGTAGTCTTTCCTGTGCGAACCTCCTCTTGCTTTCGTCCTCCTTGTTTCAACAGAAAGTGACCAATAGTACTGGTCTTTGTGGAAACTGAGGTGCCTTTGGTAGTGCTTTTCTTAACAGAGGCATCTTGCTTTATTTGTGTCTTAACAAGTCCTACTTTGGCCTTGGTGTCAGTCTCTTTGGCTTCTGATCCCTTCTTCTGGTCCTTTTTGTGGAAGAGAGTCTTCTCTACTTTATTAATTTGTGTGCCTTCTTTGACAGCGTTGCTATCTTTATTTACCTGCAGGGTCACTGTTTCCACTGTTACCTTGGACTTTTCTTTGGCAACTTCTGAAAGGCAAAATGAAAACAATATTAATTAGCAAAAAATAAAAATTACTTTCCCACTTTTAAATATACTTTCCTAATGCTCACATGTACAAATAACAGTGTGGTCCTTCATTTGCACTGACCACACTCAGCTCTTTGTGCACACTTACTGCAGTCTGGACCCGTGAATCCCTGGTGGCAGATACATTTTCCTTTCTCACATTCCCCATTGCCACTACATTCATATGGACAATTTGCAGAACATGGACCTGGGTAGAAAAAGACAACCAGTTTTATTAACTACACAACTCAAATAACCTGTACCCAATATAATAACCTTATGCACATGCAAAATAAATAGAACAAAAGTCATACATTTGTCTTTCAGAAGGGACATCTCTTTTTCCAGCCAAGCCACGCGTCCTTTCAGCGCAGCCATCTCAGCCTCACATCCTCCAGTGCAGCCACCAGGCACCAAACTGATCTTATGGGTCATCACAAGTGGAGAACCAGGTTTCAGCTCCAGCTCCTGCTCCTTGGTTTGGCTTGAGTCACAGCCGTCGCTAATGACCACCTTCAATGGTTGAGCCGGTTGAGGTTTTTCTTTTGTGATGGTAGGAGCCTTGATTACAGTGGTCTGATTGACAGAGCCTGCAGCCTTATTTTTGTCAGCTGTCGAGCTGCTAACTGTGGGGGCTTTTGTGGGTGTTGACATCACAGTTGGAGCGACTGTGGAGGCAGGCTTGTCTCTGGTGTTCTTTGTATCAGCTGTCTGACTGACAGAGGAGGTGGGCTTGTTTTTGGTGGTTTTAGCCCCACTGGCTGAGGCTGACTTTGTGGCTACTGACTGAACAGTGGGAGCTCCAGTGGGGGTAGGCTTGTCTTTGACAGTCTTCCCATCACTAGTTGAAGGTGATTTCAATGAAACTGTCTGATTTACTGAATGCTGGGGTTTGTCTTTACCGGTTTTTGCACCACTGACTGAGGCTGATTTTGGAGCTGTTGACTGAACGTTTGGAGCTCCAGTGGGTGCAGGCTTGTCTTTGGCAGTGGTCCCATCATTAGTTGAAGGAGATTTTACCAAAACAGTCTGACTGACTGAGGTCTGGAGTTTGTCCTTGATGTTTTTAGCTGAAGTTGACTTTGCAGCTGTTGACTTAGTATTTGGACCTACTGTGGGGCCTGGCTTGTCTTTGGTAGCCTTAACTTCACCGGCTGAAGTAGATTTTGTTGAGACAGTCTGATTGACTGAAACTGTGTGCTTGTCTTTGTTAGTCGTGGTTCCACTGGCTGTGGCAGCAGCCTTTATGGGTGCTGACGGAGTGGCTTGAATTACTGCTGGGCTGGGCTTGCTTTTGGCGGTTGCTGAAGCATTGACCGTTGGGGGTTTTTGGTTAGCGGTTGGAGTAGGTGAAACTGTCTGATTGACTGTGTTTGGCTTTAGGGTGGGGCGGGCGCTCTGTTTGGCGAGAGCAACAGTGGTTTTGGGTTTTAAAAGAGTGAAAACAGCATTTGCTTTGGTCACTTCGCTTCCTGTAGAGTCTCTCTTTTCATTGGTTGGGGTTTGAAAGGAGGGAAACGGGGTGAGAAGGAGGAAAAGTCCTAGAGTAAACAACATTTTGAGCCAGGGGCAGTAGCCAGAGATGGTATTGCCTTTAGAGGATCTGTATATACAGTATGTTACTGTAAAAGTATGAAGTCCTTCTTGTAAATTTCACCCAGCAGTTGTTGAGGGGATCTCGCCAGGTCACTCCTAGAAATGACAAAATGAAAAAGCTGTGTAATGAATGAGTTTAACTGTAAATTTTCTGTCAAGTCTTGATGCTGAAAAGGGTCATGGCCAAGTTAACACACAGTTCTTATTCACATATTAATGCCTCCTTGTACAACTTTCTACTGGCCAACTTTAAGGAGCTCCTAAGGGATGTAACAGCAGGAACAGCAGAGCCAAGGCAAGGAATACAATGATGACTTACCATCATCAGAGTTGGTAACTCATTTAATATTTTGTCATACTTATTTTTTTATTTGTGGGTCATTGCAAAGCACAGGAAACTATACTGTCAACATCATACAAAAATGGCAGAGCCAATAAAATGTGCAAAAATTATATTTTTGTAATCACCTTTAAAATAGGAGAAAAATAAATAAACTACAAATGTAGCAGTGTTCTAACAGCCACAAGTTAATGGCTTGCCAAAAAAAAAAAAGGCAAAATCTAAATTAGTTGATTTTGAGCAGGAAGGAAGAAAGACTTGAAAAGGATGTCAAGAGAGTCTGTTGGAGAGACGATGCAGAGAGGTAACAGAGCGTCACTGTATAGAACTGTGGCACACTGTACGTCTTTCACTGTACAGGAGGTTACATAATTCCCTACACTCACAACTCATAAAACCACTGAGTGAAAAATATCCAGCCATGGCATTAAATCTGTAAAAAAAAAAATCTAATGAATCATGCAGCTTGTAAACACATCAGGATGCTTAGCTACACAGCAAACCAATTTACATGCATTTATTCTTGACTAACTGGCTGCAGTACTGCCTGAATGAAAGATTACACATTTTACAACAAATGAAAACATGGTGAGATTTGTAATAAAATGCAAAATGTCATAATATGTAGAGGATACTGCACTCAGGTCAGTTTGCATCAGAAACTAACAATTGCATGTATAATCCATCACCTACAAAATCTGATGTATGACATTTTAATGATTTATTCTGCAGCTTAAACAAAGTATTTAAGAGGCAAACTCTCTCTCCAGACTCATTGTGAAGCAGTACTGAATAGACTTCAGAGTGGAATAAACGAATCTACACCATCAAACAGCCGCAATTAATACACAATAACTGTATGAAAAAAAACAAAACCATTAACTTACCAGAATAATAATTTTGCTCTCAGCTTTATGGTTTTCTTTGTGCTGCTTCCTCCATCTGATTGAAAAAGCTCACACAGTCTTGCTAGATGTGATCTTGGAGGAAAGAGGTGAGAGAAAGGACCACCACTAAAAAGGAGGAGAGAGATAAAGTCTGCTCCTACTTAAGGACCCCCCCTCCTCCACCCCTAGTGGTCCCACTCTCTCAACCACCATGGAAAATATTTGCACTAGACTTACAAAAAGACTGGCATTTTACACAGATTTGTATTCCGGTTTTAATCAATAACTTTCTTGTATTCTGTTAGGAAAAGAACACAGTTTTGTTGGGTTTTGATAAAGTTTACTAGAAGATTCAACAAATGCAGGTGATCCAAGGTGAAGCCAATGAATCAGTTCTTGTATAAATAAATCAATTTTGCACATCATTCCCTAGATTTTACCAGGTAATTTCTCACAGTTTAACAGACCTTTTACTCTGAAGAAGTCAACAGTATTAGTAGGATATTTTCAGTGATAGTTTCATGTTGTTTGTGGAATCATGTTACATGCATGTTTTTCTCGACGTGGCTTATGACAGGTATTTTAGTGTCTGGTACATGTAACCTGAATTATACCAGACATTACTAACACCCAGATGCAACCTTTGATTGAATAAAGCCCTGGTCTGAGAATCATGATTCAGCTGGAATACACAGCATAACACTGCAGGTATTCAGCGCTGACTCTGGGGGACAGGAACCTCTCGCTATATGAATCGGCTGTTTGTTGGAAGTAATGAGATGTAACTACGTGGGAGTTATGTAAGTGACCAAGTATCCACCAGATTTAAGGAATGCTCTGTGAAGGCACTGCATCTTTGACCAGTTGGCCACCCACCATCCCACCTTTTGTAAACCACATGAAGACAAGTATATCAAGGGTTTCGAGCAAACAGGGCACGAGTGACACTTTCCTAATTTTACAGGAAAGGAAAAACAAAAGCTTAAATCATTGCACCTTTTCAAAAAGGCCAAAAATGTTCAACAATTTATAACTTTCAAAGGTAAAATTGCAATAAAATTAGAGGGAAATTTAAGAAATGATTTACTTCTGTACAAATTTTTAACTTACCAACTTTTAAGCTAAAACACGCTCCTTTTTTCAGTCAAAGCAGAAGTTCTTGAAGTTCTTATTCTGACTGAAAAGTAATTGAACTCCTGATGAAAGTACAACCACAACCATTCAAATCTATTTTCCAACAAAAACATATATGATATATACAGTACATGACAGTACTAAGTAATAAGTCTATATACTTATGTTATGATGATGCTTTTACAATATATTTTACTCTTTGTACAGATCTGCAGACATTAAACAAGATATTTGCATCATCAATGCTATATATTGTTCTTACATAACTTGCGTGATGTACGATTCTATACATAAATACATATTTTTAATACGCTGAACAAGCAAAAACATTTTGCATAACAGCGGTGAAACTATGAAACAACACTTCTTATTCAAGTGAGCTACATATGCACACTCTAGATACTCTAGTGTGGCTATGTAAGCACCCACACAGTATAAAGTATATTTACCTGTAGATATTTTAGTTGCAAGCATAGGCTGTAGTGTAGACTCCATAGGTTGCAACTTCAGTAAACTAACATGTTTTTCTTGGCAGGTACACCATGTTCTGACACTGACAGTGAACTAACATACAGTGCACCACTGCAGGACAGAGATGCACGAGACAATAGTAGATCGCCAACTGGTGAATAATACACTTACTGTGATTATTAAAGGTGAATGAAAATGGGACAGGACATGGAAGACATCGTAAGTCCAAAGGAAACTGTTGCTGTTGGTTTAAGATGTGTGATGTATAATAAATGACCAAAGAACATATTTCATGAAAGCCTGATTTACAGGCTTTCGTCAAAGTTTGGACATTGATTTAAGAGTTTACAGATGTCATTTAAGGATAGAAATGGTTAAAAAAGATACAGTGAACCATGACTTTTAACAAAAAAACCTGCAGAACACAAGAAAAATCCATCAAAATAGTTACATGCACCAGTCTAGGAGCCCATAGAGGTCAGCTATAATAATTCAGTTATTAAGAAAATAAGGATAACATCACACAGAACGACAAACACATAAGCAGAAATGAACCAAATTGCAATCAACAACTCCTTAAACTTGGCTATTTGTCTTTTTTGCAGACAATCGTTCAAACAGATATTGATACTGCAATTAACACAAAGACTAATTGTCACCATGGTGTGGACTCCAGAGTGGGTGGTCCCTCTCCATCAGTGGTTCCATCTGGTGGCAACCTCCAGGAACAGCTCCACCTTTCTGCACCAAAGACCACCCTCAAACCGCTGACCCTGTCCCGGCCTTTAGAAAAATGGCTGAACACATACAATCAACAGCTAAGGTTAATGCACACCTAACAAAATATACGCGGTCATATGAGCGAATTTTATGATCCCTGAGCCAATTTTACAGTTGCTGCTCAAGCATATTTGAAGTGTTGGTATAGGTGAACCTGTGCTAACAGACTTGAAGAAGTGTAATGACAGTACATCTCTTTTGATAATCCACAGATCTATAAACCTATAAATCAAACTCTAAGTGAATAATGTTCATTTGTCTTTGTCGCAAAAAACATATTACTACATTGCACAACCAAACACAGACAAAAAACTAACTGCGATGTGTAAAATATCGCACTGTCCAAACACTCTACACGTCATTTACCTTACAGCCTCCCTCTGATATTGTAACTATTAACTAATTGTGAAACTAATCTTAAGTACTGTCTACACTGCTTAGTCATGACAAGCCAATGATTGCCAGGAGGAGGCTGCAGTAAAAAAGACTATTTTTTCAGATATGCTGTTGGTGTTGGCTCGTGGCACTGCACTAAAGTAATCCTAAAATGAAGATGTGTGATGCTGAAGTCTGCGTATTTATTCACGCTTTATTGATTCAAATTTAATGAAATGTCTAATAGCAAAGGTTGAAACAGTGCAGGCATTGATCCGGCTGTGATTGAAGTGATGGTCAGTACTCCCGTGTTGCTTACATTGGACCTGGCCTCAGAGATTAGAATAATATAAGCGCATAAGCCCTTACTTGTTCCTTGACTCTCCACTCAACACCCCCCTCCCCCGACCCTTCCCCTGATGCACTACTCCATCCCACTGTCCCTCACTTGCTACCGTGACTACTCTCTGCATCACCTACAACTAAAATCTATGAATTACATAACTGCAAAGGTATCTGCTGCAGCATGCATTACATATTCTTATATATTCAATGGGATATCTATTGGTCTTGCAGGATAAAGACCAAGCCATTGCCTGTTATTATGTAATTCTACAACTGAGATAGTGAGCCGGTCTTACGTGCAGACTGCCATGCCTCTGGATGTGGAGGCACTAAGCTAACCTAAAACCACTCCCTCCTCTTCCTTCGTCCTCACCT
>JAPQRP010049382.1:0-13657 GCA_037367295.1 Apogon hyalosoma | reverse complement strand
TTAACTGAAAAACACAAAATTTAATCTTTATGACACTTAAATACAATTTGCATAATAATTTGGAACGCAGTGTAAATCATTTAAAACCCAGGATTCATAACAGGATTCATTCAATCATGTTGTTGTAGTCCATGAAAATATGTGTGGTTTTCTTAATTTTCCAGTCATCTGCAAATTTCTATTGATTGTTTAATCTTTGAAATGTCATAAAATTGATGCATAAGGTGCAAATGTACAGATAAAAGTGTTCAGTTTATTTATATTTGAATTGTATGTGGAGTAAGTGGTAAATGTGACCACTTGTGATCAGGACTTTTCATGGGTTTTAAAGGCATCTGATGAGGTCTTATTTTATAACAGTGACTTCATGCTGTACTAATGGTGGATTATCAGTTGGTATTTGGATACTGGACTGTTTTGCATAGGATCAGAGATGCTTTACATGTGTTTCGAGTTTGCTGAAAATAAATTTGCAAGACAAAATTAGTGAAACAAGCTCTATGCAAACAACTGTCTCATTCTCTTTTAGTGCTGCCGTTATGTGTTTTCCTCTCATTTCAACCAGAGCAAGGGAAGAATTAAGATAACTGGAGTCATATCAGGTCTTTTTTGGTTAGATAAGCCGTTAGTCATTTACTTCTGCATCAACAGTTTGGACTGTAAATGGAGTATCCAGCTTAAACTGAGATCATGACAGCGAACAGATGGATAGTTCTAGCTGGGTTGGTGGGTCTTCTGTGGATTTGCCCCATCTGTAAGTAAAACCTAAAGCCCATTAGGAACCATAACGTCAGTCAAAGTCCTGTCTTTTATTCTCTTGTATTTCGTCTGATGTCTTAAAAAGTCACAATGACATGAAATGGGAAAAAAATGTACTCAAACTGTGTTACTCTGAAAATATTAGACATTTAACTACTGATATTAACCCATAAAGACCCAAACAGCAACTGGTGACCAAAACAATCTACTGATCTAAACTGTTTAATACCCATTGATCCTCTAATCATATCAATACATGTAAATAATTGGTGTAAAATGCAGTTTTTCATGTTTTCATGGTCAGCAGATATGACCCATTTGAACGTTCAGAGGCTCTGGAAACATTGTCACCTTCTACAACATTGATTCACTGGTAAAACCCATGGAGTTGGATCAGTGACAGCGGATGGAGACACTTGTTTCTATGTTCAGTTATTGATATTTTTGCTGAAAAAGTCACTTTTTCTTCAGTTTTCTCTGCTTTGATGTAATGACCTTCAACTTTGATCTGAGCTTTTATGAACATCTACATCATCAGTAAAATAAAATGTCAGAAAAGACCTGATTGTCACTGAAATAAGCACAAAATAAAGGACATAATATTACAATAAATGATGATAAATCACTTAAGAAAGGTTAAATATAAAGAAAAATTAATTTGGGAACTGCCACAAAAGTAGCACTGGGTCTTTATGGGTTAAATTAACTTGTTCGAAGCGAATTTGTCTCCATGATGTAAGAGATAAATTTTAAGTATCCCAACTCATATCCTGTGATTTTATCTTTACTTTCTGTTTAATATTTAGCTCCCAAACAGCTGCCACGGACCAAAAACATCCACCGATCTAACATGTCTGATAACTTCTGACCCACTAATTCTATCTAATTCAAGCAAAATGCAGTTCCTCAACTTTTCACTGGCATTAGATATGACATATTTTGATATTTAGAGGCTCTACGGTGAATGTTAAAACACAGTCACCTTCTGCAACATTGATTCCCCACTAAAACCCATGTAGTTTGACTGATGACAGTGGTTGTAGGTGCTTGTTTTTCTGTTTAGTTAATCATATATTTCACTGAAAAAGTCACTTTTGCTTCAGTTTTCTCTGTTTCAACATAATAATAATACTAATACCACTACTACTACGACTACTAATAATAATAATTATTATTATTATTATTATTATAACTGAATTTACCCTGAGCTTTTATGAGCATCTACATGCTCTGTAAATTAGATATATGTAGGAAAACCATTGTTGTAATAACAGGTGATAGTAGGAAAAATTAACATAGAGGAAAATTTGTATTTCTAAGTTGCCACAGGAATAGTTCCAGGGCTCTAAAGTTAAAGTTTTTGCACATTATGGCATAGTTTTAATGTTGCCTATTTGTCCAATATTTTACTGTCTTTTCTGAAACTTTATTTCCTCACATGACCATTTCATTAGCTTAAGCAAGACTAAATGTTTAAATAAATTCATGGTAAAGCTACCATGTCGACAATGACTGTGCTAACATGCACAAATTTTCAGCTTTTTCCCCTAAAAATGCAATATTTGTAATAAGCTATTTACATAATCTGATTGTATAATTCCTGTTTAAGTGAAGCCTTGCATACCTACATCAAATTATGTTTTTTTATTGACTTCCTTTCATGGCAGATGTTCAATTGTGTGAACTCAGTCTCCACTTTTCATTCCTTCCCTCTTGATGAGGTCAATTTCTCTAAATTTGCACAAATCCAAAAACTTTTTCATATTCTCTGTCATTATATTTAAAGATTCTGATCAGAAACATAGAGGAAATATCTTTGTCTCTTGTGTAAACACAGGTTTTCCTGGTGTAACTTGTGGTAAAACCCATAGAAGAGATACAGATTCTGAATGTGTACACGTCCAAGGAATCCTCATGAAACTAAAACAATATTGGTATATTCCCTAAGTCTTAGTCAGAAAATCCTCCACTGTTTACACTGTCATATTCAGAATAATAATGAAATATCAGTGTGCATGTATATATATTATGACATTGATTATTTAATATATTATCTGCTGTGATTAATGTCCTCTAGTTGGAAGATTACAGGATGACAGACTCAGAGAATGCTTTCAGAACACCAATGAAAAACACTTTGTTGTTGCTGATAACTACAATGGTGTCGTCAGTAACAAATTTTTGGGTAAGTTGAAAATATAATGCATATTTTAATTCCAATAGATGCTGAAATACAGAAATGTCAAACACATTACTTATTGTTTTACTGTTGCTGTAAAACAGATTTTGTTCCATGTATGTATTTTTACTGGATACATAAGATATAGATATGGATATGGAAAATGACATGTAATGTTATTGGAAAGGAATAAAAATGTGATTATGAATAAAATGTCATATCTACTTGCTGAAACCTAATTGTTTATTATATAACCAATATATTTTCACAGTGAAAGTAAATTCAGACTTATTATACTAGTTAAGTCTACTCTTTTGTACATTTAAATTATCCCAAATTCAGTGTCATTTTGTTGCAACAATTTCATATCTGATTATTCACAAGATTTACAAAAGAGTACGAAATGCCCACAATAGGAACATGTTTTAATTTTAACGTTATATAGTGAAATATTATTTTCACAACTCTTATTGATTAGAGCTTTGTCATAAGAGCAACGTTAGCAACAATAAGCAAACGCTACATTAGCTGAAGACAAAACTTAAATGAAAAATACTCTGCATTTGCTTAAACTATAAGGCACGTATGACCAGAGAAACACATTCATAATTAATACACTGTGTTACAATGAGCAAACATTTTGAATATTTGTTGCAATTTAGGCGCTTTTCATGATTTTCAGAAAACAAAACCTTGATTTAATAGATAACTCAGCCCTAATATTGAAATGACAAATGATTCTAAGTATAATTTAAAAGTCACAAATAAACCAATTTGCTTCATGAGTAAAGTAAATTTAATATTAGAATTTGATTTTTTTGTCTGGGAAATTTATAAAAATGTGATCAACAAATGTGAATATTTTTAACAGAACCTAATGTTTGTTAAGACTGCCTTTGGTTTAAGTAAAAGTAGTAGTTTTTTATTGACTATGCAATAAAGTGATCCTGTTCAGATCTGGCATTAACATCGTCCTAATAAATGCAAAGAACTCAAATGCAAAGTCTGAACACAGTGAGGATGCATTTCAGAGCACATTCCTCTCCGATCACTATGACCACATTTGGATTTAGTCTGAGATGTATTTGTCCATATTCTTTAGTCAGAACAGGTTTGTGTCATAAGATGCATTAAATGACTGAATACTGAGCTGCTGAGCTCTGTATAGCAAGTCAATAGTGTCATATCAAAGTAAGAAAACTTTAAGAAGCCCAAAAGGATGTATTATGATTGGTTAATATGTGTGGAGATGCCAGACCTCACATGTGAAATGATCCACCCTCCCAATTTTTTCTCATCCACTTCGCATAATCCAGTAAAACTTCATGAACATGTTTTGAGCACTTCACTGACTACATCCTTTGTAGAAGATTACATCTTCCTAAATCTTCCTAAATCTCATATATTGGATCTCAAACATGACATGTTTAATTGATATATATAGAAAGAGCCAACACCAGAGAGCAGGGAAGACAGTTCAAACAGTGGTGATGACACTTTAAATGAAATTCAAGGTGCTTTACTACTTTCTTACTGGGACATTCGCTTATTAAGTCCAATATTTTTCAGCTGTAAAAAGACTTTCTTTCAAAGTTTTCCCTTGGACATAAATGCAAATTGACCAAATAGAGAGGTGGAATTACAGTAACTCCAACAATGCATGAATGCAGCATTATACACTCAACAGATATGATAAATGCAAATGAGTGTATCATTTCAGTTCCACCTGCAGTTATTAGATGGCATATAAACAGATATAATTTGTTTTCATTTAATATAGAGCTGCAGCCATTGATTATTTTTGTAATTAATTATTTTCTTTGATTCGTCTCAATGAAATTATTAATTTGAATAGGTGGGAAAAAAATGGTAAAAATGTGAAAACAGACATGTCTGAAAATGACAAACAGTTTGTCCTTTATTCCAGTGCCAGCTGAAACAACAACCACAAAAAAGTATTTAAGTACAAGGGTATATAGACAATATCAATATAGAAATAACAAAAATAACAACATTATAAAAGTATATATAAAATTATCTATGCACATAAACAACAAACAAGTCAAATGACATCTACAAATAATAGCACTGCAGTAACTATCATACAACTTAAAAAATAAAGCCAAATATTTATAATGTCCATATGAAAGCTTAAAATATTAGAGGAATAAGTGATGGTTACAATGAAGAAAAGTGAGCATATAGACAATTTCTATCTTTTTGTCCTCATCTCCTCTGAGCTACGTTCCATGTTCCATAACAGCGGAACCAATGTTTAGCAGCAGCAATTTAAAAAATTTTTTTTAGCAGCAGCAAAATTAAGAAAATTAAGCTTCAATTCAGGAAAATTATAAATGAATATTTTCTTAATTGATTCGAGTAGATTAATCAATTAATCATTTCAGTTCTAATTTGATATAAAGTCTTTTGAAATGCATGAGACTGCAACCTGATTCCTGATTTAATGATTAAGTTGTGCTCACATGACTTACTCTTCGTTTTTTGGAAAAGTGCAAAATGATTGGAGGAGTTTATGGGCATGATGAAGGGATTTGTAAATTGAAGTCCCTTTTGTCTGAAAACTTCTCCATTGTCAAAACTGAGAGATGCTGCACCTAGTATTTTTTTTATTTTCTGATAGTAGCAGCTGTTCAGTGTGGCGGTGGCAAAGATGTAAAAGTTAAATTGTCTTACTTACAGGACTTTATTCAACATTCTGTCGGCCATCTGTCTAATATTTTAATGTGGGGCATTACATAGTAAGCCTGGTGCATATATTAGTATTAGTGATGCGATCTGCAATGCTGTAGACACATATCTCAAAAAAGAAGACAATTTAGGATAATCCTGTTATAGGTGCATCCTGGGATTGGTTTCAGATGATTGATAAGTCTGTTAAATGTCCCTCTGCACCATGGTTTCATATGTAGATAAACAATTTGACTTTATTTGTCTTGGTTACATTAATGATACGAATGATAGTTTACGTTTTCAATATGTAATGAATTTGTTTTCATCTTTTTTAAATATCAGATGATTTAGTTGATGAAATAGGAAAAGAAAAAGGAAAAGGAGGTGCCTGCATAATATTCTTGGACAAAAGCAGCAATACAAGTAAGTCCAATACACTTACACTTGAAACTATATTTTAAGTTAAATTAACATCACCAAATACAAATCTAACTATATTATTGTTTTAAATCAAGGAAAAGAGGATAAGCTATGGCCCCAAATGAAGAACGACAATAAATCTACACTTCTAGTCTTTCCAAAGTTCCACATCAAGAAGGGTATCCAAATGCATGTCATATATGGGAATAACTGCACAGACCAACTTAGCAAATGTTTGACAGGTACAGTTTAACATTTTAAAGCCTCGTTCAAGTCTACCACAAAATCAAAGAAAAATTGCATAACTTTGCGCTTTGATTTGTCTGTTCTAATAATTAAGCTTCCATGGACAACTGTGACCTTCAACCCGTGGTCACAGGTAAGAGCATGTCCTTTCATAGTTCACTGATTGAATGATTAAAAACACTTGAAAATGTACACAGTCTACATCAAATGGTTTCATCATTCACCAGTTTAGTAATCTCAACGAATGAATTTCACTGAAATGGATGTTTTATGTGTTTGCCTCCTGACTCACGCATCTCTGTCTTTCTCTTGATGAACTTGGTAGATTCTTGCGTAATAAGCTGTTTGAAAACAAAGGATGCATGTGAAAAATCCACCTATAAGAAGGAGCTCTGCGGTGAAGAGGGTGAGTCTCCTTTAGACAGTAAATGCTATAAAACATGTCTTTTGATAAAAATACCTCATAAGTAGAGTAAAATATCCTACACATAATATTATTTTATGTAACATGTTTTTATCCCGCCCCCTGAAGGGGAGACAAGGGCTATTGTTTTTGGTTCAGTTTGTTTGTTTCTTTGTTAACACTAGCAGCAAAACTACTGGTTGAATTCATACCAGACTGGGTTTATAGATTGCCAGGGACTCAGAATAAATGTGGCTATATTTTGGGAAAAGTGGGTCATAGTTAAAATTTTGTATGATTTTTTTTTAATCTTTTTTTTTCACCATTTACTTAGAATGGGCAAAATTTCAAATCACTATGCAAATGTCAATTGTAACTCAATTTACCTAAAACATTGCAGAGATATAGAGATTAATTTTAGACATCATCTGCAGAATATCTAAGTGATAGCTTGTTTTTGAAATCTTTTGTTTAATTTTTTAATCTTTTTCTTTTCCCATTTACTTATAATGGGTGAAATTTCAAATGTCTATAAAAACATCAATTTTGTTTCAGTTTACTTCAAACGTGGCACATATATCATTATATAGTATATTTAACAAATATTGACTATGGATGAAAAGAGTGGATCGATGCCAAAATAAGCTACAGTATGTGTGAGGGGTGGGGTTTGTTGTGCCTGGCACCACTTGTTTGATTTAGTTTTCCTAAAAAGATAGCTATATGATTCAACGGAAACTGAACTAAAACTAGACATTGTTTTCTTCTTGTTAAAGTTCAGGACAAATACATCATCAATGCAACGGCAGCAGAGAAAGACTGTATCAACTGTGACAACCCCAAGAAGCTGCCCGAAGAGGAGGTTGATATGAACACAGAAATGGAAAAAAAATACAACCTAACAATTAACACTGATAATGGAAATTCCCTTGACCCCGTCGTAGCTGTGTAAGACATGGCCTCACATACTTATTGAAGAACATGTAGAAATTTGGGGAGAATACTGTACTTTGCTGTGTTGAGAGGATTGACAGTGTGATAAGATGAGGACTAAATAACCTAGAGGGCTGTTCTATTATATTGTCCACTTGTAAACCAACACATTTTGCATTTGTGTCCACATTAAGAGGACATCCTTTGAGAACAGTAGAGATGCTGGTAAATGAATCATTATACACTCAGTCAATAGAAATATTTTTGTGGTTATGTTAACTCCATATCTTGGCAACAAATACTAAGATGATCAAACTCAGCAGTAACGCTGACCAGGATCTGCCCTGGTTACCCATAAATATTGGGGTCAAAAGACCAAAGTTCAAGGTCATAGAATCAATTACTTTAAAGCAGTATGCAGTCTACAGGCAAAGTGCACTCTTATAATGATTCAACCAGCATGTTCATCAAAATTTTATTGTGTTTCTTTTTATAGGGATATAAACATACGTTGTGTCATATCATATAAAATAGAATCCTGCCTCAGAACAAGTCATATAAAGGGAAATTAGTTAGAGATTGCAAACAGGCATACATTAGGTCCTCTTTTGAATGTAGTCTAATTTTAGTGTAAATTTTTGAGGTATTATAAGAAAAACCTTGATTAATAAGAGCCGAAAAAGGTAAGATGACATAAAATGATTTACAAAACTGAATCCCATTTCATTTTACACCATAAGCCATTAATATTACAGGAAAACCAACCCTGACATTTGCCTGCAATTCTATTTCATTTTAATTTGAACTGTTTTCATTTTGTTTTATTTTCTATTCACTACTTGTATCTAGCAGGGGTACAAGATGAATAACTATGCAAAAAAAATAATATGTTGTTTGCAAGATAAATAAAATGTAAATGTGGCCAGAGTATGGCTACTTCAAGTATTCTTTTCCCTGAACCTCCCATTCAAAGCTTGTGTGCAAATAGCCTTCTTTGCATCCGCCAGAGCAAACTAAGCATTAATTCTCAGATTCATCTGATTCCTATGAGGTCACAGCATTTGATCCACATCATTTTCATGGACATAAAATATTACAATGAGCCCTCAGTCCTCATGGATGAAGGCACTGTCATTCTGGGACAGAGCACTACATGTACAGGTTTTTCCCCTAATTTGTTAGTGGTGTGTACACCCTTTTCAAATGTGTCATTACAGCAGTGTATTATATATTATACAGTAAGCACACAGTACCTCAAATGTACATCATATGAATATTCCTCCATCGGTCAACAGTAAAGTCATGAGAGCTGCAGCCGACCTCGCCTCTTCCATCAATGGGTCCTCCGCTGCTTTGAATCTGGCCGAAGGCATTTCAGGCATCTTAGTGAGAGAAACAGAGCCCGCTGCTGTGGACACTGTTTCCTTTGGTTATTCGTCACCTGACGAGGACATAAGTGTAAGTTTTTTGTTCATATTTGAACTTAACTAAGTGTGAATAGAACAACATTTGCATTCGTAAACAAAGTTTATGAGTCGTGGTTTGCTTAGTCTAAAAGTGGAGTCAGAAGTAAACAGAAATCCTGAATACACAAAGCTAATTGCATTTCTTTTGTGTAACCTACACCCACAAAACAGACTGCAGGTCTCATTACAGTCATGTTGTCTTAGATTTCTTTCATTTTATTTGAGAATGTTTGAATGTTAAAGGGGATAATATAGTCAATATGTTTTCAGTGTCACCTACTGCACATTTATTATTACTATTTGTCATTCAGTCACTATAACAAATTTTTTAAAATATTTTTTTAATCTCCTCTTTTTTTCTTTTGTATTTGATGTTCTCATCTTATCTTATCTTATCTTATCTTATCTTATCTTACCTTATCTGACCTTACCTTACCTTACCTTACCTTACCTTACCTTACCTTACCTTACCTTACCTTACCTCACCTTACCTTACCACTCACTGAATAAAGCATAAAGCTCATTATTCACACTTATCTGTATTATGGTATCACATTGATTTTTACCAAGTCTTGAACACATCCTGTACGTTCTGGTTGAACTGCAGCTCATTATATAGTAGTTAGTAGTATTCCAATCCTGCATGTGCTAGTTTCTTTCAAACCCAGTTATTTCTGTTGATATAAATCTTTAAATATCACATATAGAGGGTGTACTTTCATGCTAATTGATTTGCTCACTCAGTAGTTTCATCAGCTGCACTGGACAATACACAATGTTAACTAAATGTTTGTAATCCTTTTTCTCACAGGTCATAGATGATGCAAGTTATCTGCAAGACTTCAGCCGATCTGTCACAGTACCAAAACAAGCTTTCAGCAAAGCTCTTAGTTTGAATGTTTCCATTGCATTTGTAGCTGTTATGCGATTTACCAACATGTCAAAGGTAGGAATTAAAAAAAAAAAAACTAAACTCAAAAATTAATACAGTTTATATATGTGCTGGGGTTTGTATTTTGTTGTTCTGTTTTCCCAGGATGCCTCAAACAGCACTATTTTAGACAATCAAGCTTTAGCAGTCGAAATGGGAGCCGAAATCAAAAATCTCACAGACACAATAAACATCACTTTTGCAAACCTGAAATATGTAAGTTAAAAAAAAAAAAAGCATTATTTGTGTTGTTTACATTTGAGTGGTCATTTTAATTGTTTTGTTCTTTGCTGACAGAGGGGAATACCATCTTGTCATTCATGGAACGGTGAAGGTATGTGTTTTTCTTTTTTTTTGTTGTTGTTTCTGCATTTATTTGTCACATTATTGTAAAGAAAAGGTGCAAATAAGAAAATGAATCATTCATTTCTAACTGTTGCAGGACATTTTCTTTGTCATTTACAATATATGAAGAACAAAAAAACAAAAAACAAACTTAAACTATGCATAACATACAACAAACCAGTCATATTACAACAAAGCAGGACTCACTAGTGGACATTAACATATGAACAGTTTTACATCAACCTGCTACTAGAAAACTCACCTTTAGGCTAGCTAAGAAAGCAATTGAGCTAATACACATGCATGGACTATCCACACTGGTGCAACCACAGCAGTGCGCCTGTACTGTCATGATGGCACTAAAACAACAACAACAAAACATTTATGCCGCAAAAGACAGACGTGATCAAATGTGTCCCAGACCACATTAGCATGTATATTGAGTAAATGGAGCATAATACATGTAAAAAGTCAACAATGATTTTGCCACTGGGAGAAAAACACCTGATTTTATCTAAATCATCCAATCCAATCCACTTTATTTATATAGCACATTTAAACAACAATAACATTTCCAAAGTGCTTCACAAAGAATTGTAAAAACAATAAAACAAATAAAAGAAAATACACTACAAACAATAAATAAGTACAAAAAACTACAACAATGCTATAAATAAAACAATAAAATTAAATAGTTAAAAGAACTGGTGACATGTCCAGGGTGTACCCCGCCTTCGCCCATAAGTAGCTGGGATAGGCTCCAGCGACCCCCGTGACCCTAGTGAGGATAAAGTTCAGAAAATGAAGGAATGAATAAACAGTTAAAAGTAATAGATTAAATAAAATCATGTCCTCTGATTACAGATCTGAGATCAGAATTTCTCCTGCACAATATGTTAGGGTTAGTTATGCATAAATTGATATAGAGATTAGCAGAATATAACACCAGTGTTTCAATTATATAAATTCTAAATGTGATTTGTGGTAAAAAATTGTCTGGCAAGAAACACCATGGAGAAACTGGGAAAAACCTGTGGCTACTGGATGATGTAATGTCACCCTCAGACTGTCGGACATTTTGAGACAATAGACTGACTCGGACTATATATTATTGCCCAAACGCTTTGTGTAATAATCCCAACTGGTGCAATACTACCAAATTCTGTATATTTGGCACTTGCTTATCCAAACCATACATTACACATCTGTACATATTTTCTAGGTTTGTATATTTTTAGGACTTATATCTATTTCTGAGTATTTTTCCTAAAATGGATTATATTTGTATTTTATGTTTTTTTGTTTTGTTTTTTTTAAATTCACTGTTGCCCATAAAAGTGGAATAAAATATTTACCTCTTATTAAATGATTCTGACAATGTGACTTATTCTTGATAGAAAAAGTGTAACTGGGACTCATTACACCTGATCAACGGTGCATAGTGATGTGTATAAATAGGAATAAAGAAAAGAATGTGTCTGAAAATATTTCAACTTTATGGGTAACAGTGTGTATTTTTGTACTTATGTGTACATATTTGTACTGTATGTACAGTTTATTTCAATCTCTATTGTTCTTAAAGTATATGCAACATTCTGTGGCATTTTAATAATCATACTCCAGATGGCTGATGATACCTGTGATTAAAGCTGGACTTTTCATTGAATCGCAGACTGGAGAACTCATTGGTGATTCTGTACTCAGCGCTTTTGAATTAAAACTTAATGGCTAATTACGGTAGTTTTGCTCTATTGATGCCCCTACCTATTCATGAATTTCTTGTAAAACAAGACAAAGTTGGTGACAGAATATCTAATACCAATGCACCTGTATGTTACAAAAACTACTCACATGTGCACTTATGTGAGTGTGATATTCTGATAATGGGCATATATTGTCTTGTGCATAACTCAAAATTGTCAAATCAGCAGGTGTTTTTCTCCTGGTTTGTGATTTTTTTTAAAAACTTTTTTAACAGATTTTTTTATTTGACAAACACTCATAAATACAAATCTAACAAACACCGAGGAGATGTATAATATGTACAGCTACATTTGCTTCACGTTGATTTAAAGTCTTTTCTAAAAATCATGCCTTCTATCATCTCTTCTCTTTCCACTTCTTGCCCAGTCTCTCATTGCTGCCACTACCAACATAAAGTGGAAATACCAAAATAAAGAAATATACGACACAGTGCAGTGACAATTGTATGCCCACCAATCAAAACCACCCTTTTCATTTTGTTTTCTCATTTATTTTTTAGGAAACCTACCAAACTGGACTGACTATGGATGTGAGACGATAGTGTTTGGGGAGAACATTACATGCCAGTGTTCACATTTGACATTTTTTGCTATCTTATTGGTACATTTAACCTCTCATTTATCTTCTGTCTTAGCTTTTTCATTTATTTATCAGCTTGAATACAAATACACAGTTGCTCATTTGGCTACTGCTTCATGACTGGCTTTTAATGTATTTATTTTCAGGCTCCCCCCAATGAAACCATTTCTAGCTCTGACCTGAAAGGCCTCACCATCATCACACAGATCGGCTGTGGCTCGTCCATGTTGTTCCTCAGCATCATCATTTTCACGCACTTCCTCCTGAGGTAATAACAAAAGAAATCAATACAGCTCTTTGAAAATTACTTTTTTCTTTCCAATATGTAAAGAAGAGGAAGAAGAAAAGAAAAAACCTGTAAATAAGTGGAAATAAGAAAAAAAATTAACACTGTTCATTCTGAGGAAAAGAAACTGTCAATCACATTATATCTGTATTTCCATATTAAGAAAGGAGTTGAAGGAAGTTCTGAACTTATTTATTCCATTACTATCATTACTATTTATTCAGCTTCCTTATTGATTCAAACCTATATTCACAACAAATTAACTTCCTGAGTTTCCTTATATATTATTATTCACTTTTAAACCCTGATGTTCAAAATAATATAAATTCCTCATAAAGCAAATTAAAAGTTAATTCCTTTCATATCTAATACATATTACTATCCATAATATGTGATTTATATGTACAGTTGTGCTCATAAGTTTACATACCCTAGCAGAATTTGTGATTTTTTTTTGGTCCATTTTTCAGAGAATATGAATGATAATACAAAAACTTTTCTTTCACTCATGGCTAGTGGTTCGATGAATCCATTTATTATCAAACAAATGTGTTTGCTCTTTTTAAATCATACTGACAACAGAAAGTATCCAAATGACCCTGATCATAAGTTTACATACCCTAGTTCTTCATCCTCTGTATTGGCCCCGCCCCTT
>JAPQRP010049381.1:0-13660 GCA_037367295.1 Apogon hyalosoma | reverse complement strand
TTTTAATCCTTCCAACTATCACTCTAAATTATGAAGTCACGGTTGTAAAATGAGAAAAAAATGCTTCAAGTTATGGTTGTCTAATAACACTTTTGACGTGTTCGAGGTGTATCCACTTTTCGTGCATGTGAGACTCTTCTGAACATGCCAGATCCAATCACCAGAGGGGAATTTAGTGTCTCTCTGCTTCCTGCTCCAGTGGGCAGATAAGATTATAGCATTCAGATTGGGAAGCAGACATTCTCTCACTTTAAGTTAACTAGATCTTCACCGCTGAGACTTGTGAAAACTTCAGCAGCACTATATATCAGCAATATGCAGCTGCACCTTAATTCGTTGACCATTTTCGGTACTGTGTCCGCTTCAGATGATCATTAAAACATTCATATATGGTGCAGTTGCCTTGTGCTGTTATCCTCTCTCATCAGGTGTTGCAGTTTTACAGAGGAATTTCAGCGCTGATGAAAGACGTACATAGATGCTTACAGTACAACAGAACTACCCAGTCTGTATCATCTTCATTCTCCTCCACTTTTGTGTTGCCCTCATCAAAACTTCCTTTCTTTGAATCTGTGGCAAATGCAAACCTCCAAACTGACAAAAAAACAACACAATATAAACAACAGAACATAATATGATACAGTATACATTTTTCTCTCATTACATGTTGTACCTCATATCACACAGTCCTACTGGGTATTAGTAGTAGAGGTGTAATGGTGTGCTCGTTTATACCGAACCATTTTGATTCAGGGCTTTCGGTATAATATGGAGGTGTACCGAATGAATACATGTAGCCTATGTGAAGAACTCAAACACTGGGGAAGCAGGATGGCCACAAGCAGAACCTGTGTGCAGGGTTTCCTCTATATACATTCATCAGTGGCAAAAACACTCTCTATTGTCATGTTTTTTGTTTAACAGAGGCACAGGAGTTGGGTTGGACTTTTGAAGCATATGAAGTTTCACTTTTGGTTTTCGGTTTGTTGCAACTTTATGGCACAAAAGAGTCCACAGGTTCCTTTACAGCAAATGGGTTTTTATTTTTTAGCTCAAGTTGGTAAAATCCAGTGAACCTGTTCCCCTCTTCCTTCACTGCGCCTCTGCTGCAGTGTTACTGTGAGGCCACGTTCACAGTACCTCATGGAATACTGTGAGGCGTTCAAAAACACTCAGTAAATTACAGGGTTTGCCATAAACGAACATTGATCTTTCAAAAATAGATAACGTGGGGTACCTGTTAATGCACAAATGACTGAACAATATTTTGTAGAAATGTCCTGTGTCCCACAGGTAGTTACAGAGGGCACCCCCCCATACCTGCCCTTCACTGGTCTCCTTCACTGTACCGAAAACATATCGAAAATGTATTGAACTGAAGACCCCTGTACCAAAAAGTACCAAACCAAAGTTTGTATGTATTGTTATACCCCTAATTAGTAGTATAATAGCATTTAAGTGTATCATGGAGCGGAGTATAACTATAAAGTTGCATTCTTGTACAAGCCAGGCAACTTCTGCTGAATGCAATCTATTGTTTTCCTCATTATTATTTTTTACATGGTAATCTGATTTTTTTTGCATTCATCTGTGCTGTTTATTAAACTGAAGGTATTTAACAAGATTCCCAGTGGCCTATTTTGTTATACTCAATGATATTATGGTCTTATATGCTGATCCCTTAAAATAAATTGATAATGTTTAAGAAGAAAATGTACATGCAACAAATAAATGCAAACCTAATAATGTCCAAACATTACCACAGCAGGTACATGTTCCATTCCAGCTGCATGGGTCTCTCAGCATATGACTGTTACACTGTTGCTTCTAGTGGCATCTTATAACCTGAAATGATTCACCTCCTTGATATAGTTGTAATTCTATCAGCCATGGGCCACGCTGTAATCTTATTATCTGTTGTTAACAGAGTTGGGTTGGATGGGGGTTGGACAGCGATGGAGATCTCCACGGGGCAGATTACCTCTGCATTATCCACTCAGAATAGGACATTATCACCTATAACAAGCCAGAGGTGTCAATTGATCCAATCAGATTGTCCCTCTAGTGATGCGGGCCACTCCCATTGTCAGTTAATTACAGAGAGGATGAGGTACCTTACCTCAGTGGATATAGAGCAACCACAGCCTGCTGGTCTACCACTGCACTGCATATAACAGGATAACATATTCAGTTACAGCAGGAGTGTTAAACATATGGCCTGTGGGCCAAAACCGGTCCACCAAGGATTCCAATCCAGCCCATGGGATGAATTTTTACACAGAAGATACTAAGTCAAGGGTGTTTTAGTTCCAAACTCCACAATTTTAACAATATTGTGCCCATTACTAAATGTTTTGTGTCTTCGTAGATCCACTGTGAAATGTAAGTTATAATTCACGTCTAAATTAGAAGATGAGGCATAATATTGTTAAAATTGCACGTATTTATCTTAAGAAATTTCAGGTTGCTCATGGGAATTTACATTTTTTGTGAAAGGATAGTTTGTAAATGTAAACATTTTCATAGTTTAACTTGACTTTTTTGCAGTGAAACAAGAGCTGTTATTATTTCTAAGTTATTATGTTATTCTTTTACTGATTTAACTTTTTTGTGAAGGTTTGTTTGAGGTCAAATTGTGTTGTATGTGGCCCCTGAACTAAAATGAGTTTGACACTCCTGAGTTACAAGATTGAACTAGAAAAGCACTCGGAGAGCCCAGACTTCCGCCAAGGCAGATCAGTCCCCAAAGATTAGTCCAGATTTATTAAAACAAGAGCAACATAACAGTGAGGACAAAACACAAAACCTGGGGGGTGACAGTCGGAGTCCGTAGTGTACAGGATGAAAGTCCGGGTTATGGAGATGCACTGCGGCCGTGCGGTGCGCATTAGGTGAGTCTGATGCCAGGCTGAATGGAGAGGGAGGGGCCGGCGGAAACACAGGAGCGGACCTGACACTGGCCTTATCTCACAATGATAAAGAATCCTGCAAAAAATTCCTGGATCCAGACAGTGATCTGGATCACCACCAAAATTTAATCATTTGTTCCTTGTTCCAGTATCACCATTTTCTGAAGATTTCATGAAAATCCTTCCGTAACTTTTTGAGTTATCTTGTCAATAGACAGAAAAACAAACAAACCACGATAAACATTAAAGCCTGTTCTTTATAATCACCATCAACTACTGTCCTATCTGAACTAGATTTGCAGGACACACCAATATGACTTAATCTATAATCTACAACAGCAAGGAAGCATGTTATACACATTGGTTATTTCAGTCTAGTCTTACCAAGAGAAATTTCCACAGAAAGCACAGAAAATTTCCTGATAAACTATTTCAGTTTTATTAATGAGATGCAGAAATAACTACAGAATACTCAGCAAAATTTTATTTATATGAACTCTGAAGGACTTCCACATTCCTTTGTTGTAATATATTTTCATAATTATTTGTAAAGATATTTACTTTTATCAGTGTCTTCTCCAGCGGTGCACAGTAGTCATGACTAGACTGAAAAGAGCTTTGATGTTTCAATAATCCAACTGTCAGATCAAGACCTGAGTCACAGGTTGTGCAGGTTTGACCCAACATTCCGTTAACAATATTGGCTTTGTGGGTTGGGTTGTTAATGTGACCTGAAGGTGGTGGGCATGGTTCAGGAGGTAGAGTTTGTCGTCCAATAACCGAAGGGTTGGCGTTTGAATCCCGTCATGTGCTGTTGTGTGACACTTCATCCTCCTTGCCTCCAGTGCTGCTACTCACACTGGTATATGAATACGTATGAATGTTCGGTAGTGGTCGGAGGGGCCGTAGGTGCAAATTGGCAGCCACGCTTCCATCAGCCTGCCCCAGGGCAGCTGTGGTTAAATATGTAGTTTACCACCACCAGAGTGTGAATGAATAGTGGATCCACTGTGTATGCGCTGCGAGTATGCATTCATAGAAAAGCACTATATAAATATAATCCATTATTATAAGCTTATCATCCTTTGCAGCCCAGTATTTTTGTACAGACTTCCACTCGAGCTGGCGCAGTGGCTTCAGTATTTAACACTGTCACTCTAGCAGGTAGAGGGTCATGGTATCATCCCCAGTCCAAGAAGGCACTTTTAGTCTGGAATTTTCACGGGCCCCCTGAGTTCATGTGGGATTTCTCATTAATTTTCCCATCAGAAACCATACTTGGTAAATTAGGTAGTGTAATATGTATTTTTATTAATGTATTTATTTATTTTTATTTATTTTACACTTTTTGGTGGTAGAAAACACAATATGGCATGCTTAGGACTGACAGACAGTCATCCAAATTGGGTTCATTTTAATCCTCCTTCTAAAGGCCATTTAGAGTAACATTTTTAATCAATAAAATCCCATGAGGATTTTCTGCCACCATGTCACTTGGTATCAGCAACTCCCAAAGGAAATCTGATAACCCACCCTACATGGGACATAGGACCAGTGGAATGAATTGGGATCAGAACAAGTGTTTTTCAGCAGGCAGTCTTTTCTTACCATTTAGTAGGAAAGAACATTTCACATTTACTTGCATGCTTTTTTTTTTGGAGGGGGGGGCACATAATGTTTCTGAACTTAGACCTGACCAATTGAAGCAATCCAGATCACAACACTGCCCCCACAGGCTTGTACTGTAGGTACTAGACATGATGGGTAATCACTTCCTCCACCTCTCTCTTCACCCTGCTGCGCCCATCACTCTGAAACAGGGTCAAACTGGACTCATCAAACTACATGACCTTTTTTCATTGAAACTATGCTCTTTATCAAAGCGATGGTTGTTAGACAGCGTTAACCAACGTGTTGCGATTAATAACATATTAATCAATGTGGTATTTACTAAATGGAAGGCTCTTACCTCTGCTTAGTTAAGTCCAGGTGGTGACTTTTTTTTTCATCCAGGCAGTGTAAATGTGACATATAGAGATAGTGTTGAGCTTTAAAACGACTCTGTCCTCAGTAATCACCTTTCCTTTTACCACTAGAGTTGCATCCACATTAAAAAGGTCACATTCATATAAGGGGTGCTACATTCGCAATACATTGTAAGGTTTATGGAGGAAAATGTTGCATTAATTTAAACACAGGCTAAAGGCTACAGCACCTGTCCTGTAGTTGGTGACATTTATTTGTCAGCCTCATTACATCCCACTACGGCTAAGGGTAGTTATGTATTTGTGCTCCATCATTACTGCACCACTGTTTATGCTCTACGTTAAAGATGCAGATGGATACAAACAGAGTGTTCTGTCCATCCTCTGTGTACATTACATGCGTATTTCTGTCCATTTTCCTGGAGCTTGTGGATGCGAACCCAAACAGAGAATACAGAGCAGTACCACCGGGAATCGTGGAGGCAGTGTTGAGATTTGAAGAGAATTATTTCCAGAAATAGTGGAACTTTTCAAAGAGCAACTGTGTGAGTTACTGAAAAACTACTTACGACATATTTATGACAACCACCCTTCTCAATGTTAACAACAGTATCTACATTAGTAATACATCCTCTGTCGTCGCCATGTTTGTTATTATTAATTGACTTTCTTCACAAAAAAACTTTACCCTTCTTCATTGTATTTGGCCATTGTGTTAATTCAGAGTGGTGGATTCAGTGAGAAATGCTCATTCCAACACACTGGACACATGGAAGAATGACGGTAGTGACGCTTGGCAACCTTAGAAACGGACGTACCCGTTTACGTACATAAAGTGAGCATAAATGAGCCTTTAGACAGTTTTCTGAAGGCAGTCAGGATATCATTAAGTCTCTCACGAATAATCAACATCTGGTGATGTAGCCTCAGTGGTTCTGCATAATGGTGGGGAAAAGGCTGGTGTGACTATACAGAACATAGTGTACTGCATTAACTACCCATTTAATACCTAGGCGTGTTCTCTCTTGGGTGCAGTCGAGTATAAAATGTCAACTTAGGTCTGACTAGCCTACACGTGCAATGTTGCAGGTCCAGAAATAGAAACAAAGGTCAGTGTGGCATAAAATTGACATCAGATCGCTTAATGTGGGAATGATAATGAGATGACCTTTCATCAGGAACACTTCTTGCAAGGGTGATTTTAAGCACACAGTAAAGGAAGGAAAAGTTTCTGTATGATGTCATGACTCAACAGAAGCTTTTGCCACAGGAATGAGGTATCATAGCATCTTTTTTATCTATTTTGTACAGAAAACAGTCTGTGCATTTTTTTTTTTGTTTGGCTTCCAAAAATAGGTTTAACAGTATTTTTTTAATCTGGTTTGTTGCCTTTGCCAGTTTTTCCTTAGTTCTGGCCACAAAACATTTTCTGTCATAATCACTGACCTGTTTGTGCATGGCCCATAAATTTGTACAGCTGCTCAGAAACAGAAGCAGATAAACCATGGCTTTTTAAAGCTCACTTGATCTAGTCCTCCAATTCTAAAGCCCTTTAAGAGAAGTAGTGCGTTACAAAGCAGGCAGAGATAACACCTGGCTGCTAAATTAGTATAACTGGATGCATATACATATATTCTGTACTTAACAGTTGTTGCTTCATTTCCACCATCCAGAAATGTATTTACTTTCTAGAAATTCACCCATCAAATCAGTAAATAAACCAGTAAAATTTAAGCACACACCCTTGAAAGTGTTTGGTCCACTAAATCAACATACAGCACCTGTCATTATGATGGTCTGGCTCTAGTGCTCAGTAATTGCTACAGGGAAAATGACTGACTGTATTTCATACGAGCCAACATTGATCTGATTTGACATATGAATTGGACCACAAACAAACAAATGTATCACATATCACCTGATATTCCTCGATCGATATTTGGCCACTGGGGCAGCCAAACACCAAACAAGCACAAGGGGACCTTTATTTTGTCAGCATCTTCACCACTAAACAGCAGTCATTCATGTTTCTCTGAGGATGAATTCTGCCAAGTTTTGTCAGCATTTGACTTTAACTTTAAAGCAGAAGTACAAAAGTATTCAGTATTAAAACGAGGCACTTAAGCTTAATGTCTGACTGTAAAGTGTAATGCTAAATGTTGCATTTTGGTAGTTTCCCTCATACAAAAACACACAGTTCTGTGTTTTTGTATGAGGGATTAGTGCATGAGTGATGAGAGTAGAATGCACCAAATTCCCTTTGTTTCTGATATTATTCTGCTCACACTAGTTGTGAGATACTGTTATTGGCTAGAGATACAAACTCAAAGTCCAAAGATCAAAGGCCAGAAAACTTCTAAACACAACACAAAATGAGTAAAATAGAAAATGCAGTCAGAGGGCAGGGTCTCAGACTTCTTTGACTGAGAAGAATTATTATTGTAAGAGTCTGCGTATTGTTTTTTGGTATTCAGTTGTTTCTATTGTTGTTATAACCGGGCTGACAGACATTCACTGATGCTTTGTACATTAGATATGATACTGACAGTGTTTGATTCAAATGGTGTTGCGTTGTGCTGTTGAGTATTTTTGTTTTGACTGTTAACTGTAGTTGTCAAGACTCTGCCTTTTTGATGATTGTTATAGATTTTATTTCCTGTTATAATTATCTACTTGAATCTCATACTTGAAAATCACACATCGTTAGCCTGATGGCATAATTACAAAAGTTATGCACTATGTGGACAAAAGTATTGGGACATGTTGAATTCAGGTGTTTCTTTTCTATCAGGGGTCTGGGATACAAAACAATAATGACAAATGTCATAAGATAAACTTTTATTTGTCCCACAAGGGGAAATTCCAGATTACAGCAGCGAAGCACAAAGAACACACAAGAAAATACAATAATATTAATAGTATAGTTTTATATTGTGATAAATATCATTGCATTGGTTAGTTTGGTTTAAATTATTATCTTTGCTTCCAAAATACCTCAGAGATGGTTTTACTTAATTTCTCTCGCTCTGATTTTTTTTTTAAATTTTCTTGTTTTTCTTTTTATTATCCATGACTATGATTTTAAATGTTCTACCTCTAAATTTCTAAAATACTTTTCGTGCTTTGACTGTAAATAATACTTTTCTACCACAACTAATCATCTACTTTCTTCACATCTCATTTAGGAAGAAAAATCTCCCATAAAATTTTAAGGAAATATTGATGTTTATAAACTATACGGACAAACATGTTGGGATACATCATGGCCAAAGCTGTAAGATGCCCTGGTCATGCTGATTTGAGATAAAAACATCAATATTAATGATCAATATATTTTTCAAAATTTAAAACTGTCATGACATTTGTCATTATTGTTTTGTATCCCAGACCCCTGTTAGAAAAGAGACACCTGAATTCAACATGTCCCAATACTTTTGTCCATATAGTGTTTGAGTTAAGCAATTATCCTATGAGGCTAATGATATTAAATAAAAATGACTATGTAATACAAAGTGACACGTTTGCCTTGTCATATTTTTTCAACATTATAAATAAATGTGTGCCTTAAATATTACTGCAGCATTAAACACTATTCTGACAGCCAAGTTAAAAAAAAAATAAAAAAATCTGCATTCTGACATCAGTGTAGGCTATTTTGTGTTTGTAGGTGTGTGTACACAAAATTAGCACCATCCACAGTGAAAACCTATAAATATATTTAATCCCACGTGTACTGGAGCCTATAAACCTTTTGCATCCTACCTACTTTAGTACTACAGGCAGGGTGTTATTACAGGTTACACAATGGCGCAACCATGATGTAAAATAGATTTTATTTCAGTTCTTGGAGTATTTTAATTTTTTTTTTTTTTTATGCACGTTGGCTGTATTTAAATTCCACAAATTCAACAAAAAAACTGGCTGCCAGGACCTTACTAAAGATAATCCCTGTGATTATGTTTCTGTGAAGCTTGACTCAAACATTGATTTGTGTTACACTGGATAAATCGCCCCCTTTCTATCTCAGTCAAATGTCTCCTCGCTGACGTAAACAGATGTTCTGTGATTTAAAGCAGCTTACAAGGGCAGCCTACAGAAACCTGTAGTATGTTGCTCCGAGGAACAACTGCCTACAGTGCTACATTGGTGTTCTTGACATCATACACAAGCTTACTGATGCACCAAGAGGATCTTATTATATTCATGTGAAACATGCCTCTAGGATCAAAAATAGTGCATTGTAGCCGCATTTCCTGTTTTTACTTCTGTACATCACTGTGCTCTTAAATATTAGGCTATGAATCTTGCATCCAAGCCATTTTTCAGAGCAGAGATTGCCTCGATATTAGAAGCATTGTGTTCTTGCCAAACTAAAGTGGTTATCATTGCAGGTTGGCTACATGATTTAGAGCCATGCATAGAAATGAGCCCCCATTACTCTGCTCTCATTTGAGCTCATACTCGCTGCTCTTCCTCCTCTGTCTTTCTTTCCTTTACTTGATTTTTTTTTTTTTTTCATTTCTGTTGCTCCGTCTCTTTTCTTCGGAGGAAATAAAACTGGGTCATATCTCGATTCTTCCCCCTTCTCCTCGGTGGTTTAAATGGAATAAATAGACAAAAGAGGGTGAATTAGTGCAGAGCTTGCACATGGATAGGAAGACGGTATTGAAACCACGGTCGTCCACACGCAATCGGAATCGCTGTAGCATGGACTCGTGCATCACAGCAAGTGTAACACTCAACCCAGAAGCACTTGAAATGTATCTCTCCTCTCTTGGTGCATCTTATCCACTATTGTGAGCCTTCTTTTTTTCCCCCTGTACAAGGTGCGTCTTGCTGCTGCTTTCCTTCCTGCTACGTCTTTATCTAACATTTCAACCTGGACTGCCTGCTGCCACAGTTCAATAGTTCTGCCTGGTTCACCTTTTTTAACGTTGGGATATGTCAAGACTCACCTCACGTTTCCCACTCAGACCTTTACCCTCAACTCTCCCCCGCACAGATAAGATTCACACATATACTACAACATACCACATCATGATTGTGTGAAAGCAGGAAATCAGTGTGTTGTGATATGTTTTTATATCAACATAGTTTTCGAGTATATCATGTATTTGGGCTGTATGATCTAACCAGAATTTCTTCCCATCACCATATCCCAATTTTGGTCATTTCATATCCAGATAATTATGCAACACATATCACTAAATCATACATTTTCTATAAATTGAATGAATTATCAGTTTCTATAAAATGACCTCATTTTTAATCCTTTACTTGGCTTGCTTACATTCACTGTCCTTCATGTTTGTTTGTGTTACCTTCTTCCATCTGCGTGGGAGAATACAAAGCACTGTCCAAGCCATGAAAGATATTGCCACAAAAGAGTGTGATCTGTTATACAATAAAATATATTATAGGGCATCATATGAAAGGCTATTTTCTCTTCTGCATAATTTTCATTTTATAATAGTTGGTCAGCCTACGACTAGAGGCTGAATTTTTTAACAACTATTTAATGAATTGCTGTGATATGTTGTACTTTCCCATGGATGGCTCATACAGAGTGAGCCAGGTAGTTCATAGCTTTTCCTCCAGATCCTTTGGCTTTTAGTGAAATGTCTGAACAGGTATTACACACTTCCCATGAAATGTTGTCACAGATTTCCGTGATACCTAGCAGATAGATCCTAGTAACCTTTTCTGAATCGTCTATATGTACTTTAGCTGTCTGCAATTCATCATTTGTTCTAAAATTTCCATGTGTTAATGTGTAATATTTAATAACATATGGTGGTGAAACACTTCTCACCTACCCCTGACCTATAGTGGCTGCAAAAAAAGGGAAATTCTCATGTTAACAAGGCTGTCACAGTATTGAAATAGGTTGATAATGATTTGCACTGTGATATTACTGGTTACTTTATGCCACTACTGTAGACTCACTCTAAATATAGTTTAGTTATAACCTTACACCATATGAAGAAGATGAGGCCTTACAGTATAGTGGGTAAGAATTATGAAACATACTAGTATGTGACCCGGGGAAACCACGGGTTCTGAATGTGGTAGTTTTTATGCAGGGGAGAGTTGACTTTTGGGAAAAGATGTGTCTATATTTTTTAAGTAGTGACATAAAAATTGTTTGGCAAGTCATTCTTCAAAATGCAATTAATAATATACAGTATCAATACCCAGGCACGCCTGCAGAGTGAAATTGTGAGATACACATGAAGCACACAGACGGGGTGGGGGATGAATAGTTTTTAAGATCGGGGTGGCGGGAGTTCTCTGTAAGTAACGGGACGTACCTTACCTATCTCAGGGTTTCCTCCAGGATTTTTTTAAACTGTGGGGGAGGCCTTTCACTACTTAAAACTTTCATAAATAAAGTATTTATTTCAGACAAAGGTTTATTTAATGACCCAGTTTGCAGCCAGGCTTGGGTCCCAGCCAGATTCCCTGTGTGGTTCTGCTGAAATACCTCTGTGGTGAGTAATTTATTTGAGTTAAAAGAAAACCAGGCAATTCATGTTGGGATAAGTTTATATTAAAATGACACATTATTTATTTATTTTCAGATATTTCAGTTGATTGTTAATAGTAAAAGCGAGTCATAGCAAAGCTGATAATTATTAAGAGAAAATGCTTTAATTTAACTAATTTCAGGAAGTGCTTTTATTTTGAAGACTGTCTAAACATGAAGAACCTTGAGATTGTGTTGACAAAAGAAAAAAACATGACACTTTCTAGATGTCGAGTGCCAGTTACATGTTTGCGTTCTGTAAACTGTTCTGTAAGTTTTAGAATAAACGCGCAGTTTGAGAGGAAACCAACCAAAAACACTGACACTTCAACTACACTATACATGACGAAGCTGGGAGTAAATGTGACGTTCCTGTTTTTAACTTCATTTTTCGTCATGCAACGTTGCACCTCCATGAGGCAGTTGTATTCCAAAATGACTAACATCTCCAAAAATATTGGTCCTTTCAACTTGCTGAGATATTTAATGTGGAGATGGGACTATTCCTCAACTGTAGGTACCAACTTGGCCTGGTAAAAATGTCTACATTTGGCAGAATTGTGCTGACACACACGCGCACACGCACGCGCACGCACGCACACACACACACACACACTCTGAGCCCTTGCAGTATTATGATATTGATTTAAGAATGAATGGTTTCTGTTTGCTTTTTTTAATATAAATTGACATGGCAGATATGACATGGCTGAAATATATAAATCCCGTTATGGAAATATTGGACCAAGGTTTAAAAAAAAAAAAAGAGGTGTTATTCCCCTTTTTTTTACTGAAAGCAGAAAAACTGAGTGGCGCAGGGCACCAGTGTACCAGTCAAAAATTGGAACCATGTGCGGAAATAACTATAAAAAAGTGTTATTTCTTTTAATTCTGTCAACTATTTTGATATATTGTTTGCCTCAGTATATTTGCCTAAGTAATATTTTTTCAGGTCATCACCAATGATGAAAAATGAATCTGCATGTTACGAGAGTAAAGTTGCACAGATATCACAGTTTGCTCAAAAATACGACTAAAGCATTCATGCTATGAGGCTGATGATATGTGAAATGAGACAATTATCATAATTATGTGTATTATACGTGATTGATTTTTTCAAATCATTTTGATATGTTGATTATGTAATAATTGTGATAGGCCAGTTGTTGCAGCTGTTTGTTGTACCTATCTGGGCTTTTTAGTGAAGATGATATTAACTCTGGTACAAACTCCAGCATAGTCTATAGCCCCTTTTACACAGCACTTCTGTTCCGGGAATATTTCACTTTTATTCTGGGACGACATCTGTGTAAATGAAATGGTGGATCATTTGGTCCTACCTTTATCGCGGCTCTGTAACACATCTAGAGGTAGTAACAGAGCCGTGATAAAGGTGGAATCATGATTCTGGAACACTATGTAAAAGGAACACCTCTTGCTCTGCAGCCAAGGTGTGTCGTTTTGATGACGTATTGCGTGTGTGATCCCACATGCTGGGAGGATTTAAAAATACAGTAAACAAACACACTAATATAACCAGAGATGTCGAACTGGGAGGACACTGAGATCTGTGAGCTGTTGTCACTTTGGGCGGAGGACTCTATCCATGATAGCATTTGTGGAACGGTGAAAGACGGACCAATTCTGGAGAGGTTAGCAACACTGCTATGCTCGGGGTATTTCTGATGCACAAGTTATACATTACAATCTTTGCTGCGCTGCATCACAGCCCCTTTTATGCCAGAATGAAGGTCCACCTCCAGCTTGTCTCACCTTTGTGGCTCCTTTGTCAGTCTTAGTGGAGGCAAAAATATGGGATCACCATCTCACCTTTTTTCAAGGACCTCAGGCTTATGATGGTAATGCACTGTAATGCTGAATTACAATGCATTAGAGTTTTACAGAGTTGTAAAACAGAAAAAAACAGAGGATGTTAATACTGAGACATTGTGGACTCAGTGAAGTATGACTCACACCCTCTATCACCAGCTTATTCTAAGGTAATCGAAATTCAAGGAGCTGTATTTTCATGTAATTATACTGTATATACAAATGAATACATAATAAAGAATATTAAGTTACATTTTCTGCAATCAGAGCTTCTTAAATCCCTATAAATCTTATTTTGCAGCTATGCTAATTTACAGTATTATTATTGTTATAGGCGGCACGGTGGTGCAGTGGATAGCACTCGTGCCTCACAGCAAGAAGGTCCTGGGTTTGATTCCAACACCAGTCGG